>UXGD01000063.1:0-121755 GCA_900474315.1 Torymus auratus
CGCTTTCCCCTCACCATTAAACATTCATAAAAGCGAACGCGTCTCTCGGCTCTCTCTCTCTCTCTCTCTCTCTCTTGCCCTCTGCTCTTCTCGTTTCCATATTTACCCGCCATCAATAATTCGAAAGTCATCGCCTGCTGCCCGAATTACGAAAATGAGACGGGCGTCCGCGCGCGCACTTTCCCTCCGACCTCATCAATAATCTCCCTCTCTCTCTCCCTCTCTTTCTCACTCAAGTCGATGCCTGCCATGCGATCCTGTCGCGTGCGAGCAGCGCCACGCAGCTGCACTTTTCCCGATTGAGTGCGTGCCGTGTAGCGAGGTATATATATAATCGCTGCCGGTCGTGCGGTTGACGGTGTAACTTGTGCGTTGGAAATATTCGTCCAGGGCGCGAATAAATGAATTTAGATGGTTTATTTCATTACGAAGTCGAAAAGGAATGCACCCTTTGAATATGTAAAAGTATTTAGGTGTGAAACTTTTTTCCACCTCATGTAGAGAATTAACGAAGTTTATAAAAATCATACGATACTTTAGAGTTAAATTTTGTAAGACCATCTTATCTACTGGCATTTTTTTGCTAGTTTCTATCAATAATAATGTACAAAAAATATAGGAAAATTAATTATGAAATTTTAATTTTTTTTAGTCATTTCCTTTAATGAAGTATTTTTTATATATTACCCACATTTTCATTTTGTTCGCGCAAGATATCCAGGCAATTAACTTCTGCATATAAGAATGACGTTTAATTACGACTTTTATCTTAAAAGCAAACGTGGCAAGAAAAGTTCATAAAAAAATCCCCATAATAACACACTAAGAGCTTGAGTTAGTTTGAAACCATTTAAAATTCACCAGGTTTTCTCAACGGGCAAGGCGCGCCTGTAGCGCTGCCGGAACTTCATTAATCACGCTGAAAAACAAGCGCGCGCTATAGCGTCCCGTACCTCCGCCTCCGCCGTCGTAGATTCCATCAAAGTTAATAAACGTTTTCCCCCATTGAATGATTTTTCCCGCGCGCTCGAACTTATACGCGTGATCCTTTCAACGGCAGTTTCTAGCCTCGTATACAACAAAGTAATCGCGCGCGCGCGCTTTATCTTTTGGTACAAAGGGTCAATTCATAAAGCGCATGCGAGCGAAGACAGGCAATTAAGTATACGTCACTTGAGCGGATCATTATTACGGTTTTATCCTGACACAGCAGCGACCTGGACGCTGGCTCGTCGGGGATTTAGTTACTCAGGTCCTACTTCGAGACTAAGTACGACGACAACTCCCCGCTGTAAGGCTGGACTTATCTTTTGTGCGCGGGGCTTAACACGGCTCTTTTATTTCTCATGATTAACGCGAGAACTTGTTGGTGTACGGGATTTGCTGCGTATTAGTTGCAGCAACGTGCGATGATACATGGTTATTTCGTGTTATATTCATGTAATATAAGTATACGTGTTCATTCGTTCGTTCCGACGATGATTTGCATAAAACGAACTATGTTTACCGAGCTGTATATTTTTATAAATTATACAAATTTTTATAAATCCAATACTCAGATAATTAACTTTTCTAATTCGAAATCTACACTTGATTGACTTTATTCAAAGTAACGAATAAATCCATACAAATCATCCTTAATAGCGAATCCCAGTTTACAATCTGTTAAAAGTATCGACATAAATTCTAATATTTCTGAAGCGACGTATTTTTATTAAGGCTTCCATATTTAACCCCTCTCGGGATATTACACAAGATCACCTCCTTTTTCATCTTCGCTCTCTTCCACGACATGCCTGCGGTTCGCCAGGAATGTCTGCACGTACTCGCGTCTAATATTCTCGACGACAATCGACTGCGGGTATAAAAATGCAGCCGCCTGACAGCAGGGGGGAAATTAAAAATCTAATTTCATCGCGAGTCGCGGCGAACGAACGAGGAAAAAACACGACTTTTATTGCCCCAAGACGAATAGCACGGCACCCCCTCTGTGTTTCATGTACAAGGCTTCGTGTACGACACTTTTCCGATAATGAAATATTCAAATCAAGCGTAAAGAGTTATAGGCCCGCGAGTCTCTAAAGACATTATTATTTTAATGGTATTGCTGGAGCTTTGAGTTACGCAGCGACGCGCGCATCAGAAGCAATATTCGCGAGCTGAATGGAAATTTCTATAGGGCATATAAGCGGAGGTAAGAAAATTGGAGAAGCTCCTCGTGTGTGCACGAGCGCGCGAGTCGAGGAGTCCTTTTGAAGACTTTTTGAAGGGATATACGCGTCTACGCGAAGATCAAAAATATGTGCCGTACTCACAGAGAAAGAGAGAGAGCGTTTATAATATCTCTCGAGAGAGCAAAGCCTGCCTATACTTTAAAGCATTATCTTTCAAAGGAAATTAAATTAACATATTAAAAGAAGGTAAATTGAAAGAAGTCTTCGTGGTTATAGTTTTTTGTTTATAATAATATAATATCATTGTGTTTACCCAGCAAAAATTATCATCCCTCTATTGTTCACATTTATGTATATATACATTTTCTCATATATTGAATTTCATCAAAAGTGAAATATCTCTTTTGAAAGGTATACATACATGGGCTAAAATTAATGAGATGAGCTGTTGTGAAATTCGCATGGAAATTGGTCAATGAAAATGTTATATGTATTGATTAAAACGTTTCTGCTCGCGCTATTCAATGAATTAATTGTAAATAGCTTTCAATAGCTACTCCAGTTTTAATTGTGTTTCATTTTCACGCAGTCCGCCAGGTTGCATTTATAACAAGAAATTCACGTGTCACACTCTGTTTTCGTAGCACACTCTAAATTACAAATAAATTGGATTACTTTAAAAGTTGACCGTGCGGACATGAAAGCGTGCTCGTATACGATCGATCGGGACTGAAAGTGATGATTTGTATAGTAATAATATATCAGACAAGTTCAAAAAAACACTGTAAATATAAATAATTTTTTTTTTCAATATTTCTTTGTCTACTATGGTGTTCAAGCAACGAAGTAAAATGCAAATAACGCGTGTGTATTTACCATACTTTATATAAAAACGTAGAAAAATCAAACCCGTACAATCTATCAAACCCAGGGGGGCTTCTTTCTTCGTGTATACGTATCTAAACGCCGCCGACGATTATGCAGTCCACACAGCAGCTACCGCATGCATTATTTATTCCCCCAGCCACGGCGGGTCGGCAGAGTACTTCGGAAAAAACACCTCGGAAAGAACTCCACCTGTCGCTCTCCTCCTTTTCCGTTCATCGCCTTCGACTGAAACGGTTCGCATACAATAGTATCTATATGCACCTTCCAATCGCGGTAGGATCATACCGAGACGAGATTCCAGGAGAATGGAAAAGAAGCTTATACCACCTAAATAATGGATATCCTCGGTATCGTCCCGAGTAAAAAAATGTATACCTTTGCATGGCCAAGATATATGCGTCACGTGGGGCCTCGGTGCCGGAGTCAAATATCGGCCATTTCCCATACTCTATAGAGTATCAATATATGGGCATTATATGGGAAATAGTGTGTCCGATATTTGACTCTGGCACCGTGGCCATTTATATACCATATATTGCCCTAATATGGAGAATATCATCCATGTCAATACTATAATACCCATACTATGGTTAACAGATTAGCGTCAAAACTTTTTTTTTACGTGGGAAAGCAGTTAGATTTCGCGAAGATTAACCACGCGACCCGAAATAAGAAAATTTATGACGTGAGAATCCTGTTTTTTTATTTATTAAAGACAGGCGACAGGTGTGCGATTCTTACCTGTGTAACCAACTAGCTATTTAACTTACCTGCTTATAGCACGAGACAAAGGTTCCTGGCCTGTGCTGGCCAACTGTTATACTTTTGATAAGACATTCAAGATAGATATTTTATAAATTATCGACAAGCTAACTTCAAAATAAATTATACACTTCATTTTATGCTGTAAAACCAAACTAAACTTTATTGTCGAACTTAGACTAAACTTTACTGACGAACTTAAACTACCCATTTCGAAAATGGAACTTTTCTTGACAGTTTTATTGCACCATTAAGTGGATTGCAAGACTTGTTTTCTAGTTTTCGTTGAAGATTTTCGATCCATAGTATGGATTCTGTGCTTAGCACGGCAGGCTAATACCAGTAGTAAATTAATTTTAAAGTTAACAGTATTTATGGATTTGCTCATATGTATATACTCGAATTTTTAAGAATTTGACTTTACGCTGTATTGTAGGAATATGCGTGCGCTCTTGCGCTGTTCCGCAATTCGAGGCGCTTGAAAGTTTAAAACCACAAAATTCGTAGGGCTAGCCGAGCGCGCGCGTCAGCTTTGGACGGCCGCGGCAGTAGAAACGTCGGTGTCTGAGGTTACGCGGTAACGCGGAGAGAGTAACAACTATTTGTGTTAAATCAGACCGAGTGAATTATTGAAGAATGGAGAGCAGCATTGTGGTTTTGTTCTGAAAAACGGAAATGCAGAAGACGTATTTATGTGTGTGTTGAAATTTCAAAATGTATACGTAATTGGTTAACGGCGAGTTTGACGTGTTTTGAAGTGGGAAATAGTCGGATTTCAAGGAGCAAGATAATAAATGCCACGTAAAGTACTTTGGACGTCAAAACTCAAATGCAATATATTAATTTTTTGGCACACATGAAAGTTATATAAAAGCAAAACGGATTTTTAGTATTTTCTCACTGAGTATAATAAAAATAAGGTAGATAGGATCACCAAAGTGACTATTCATAGCCACCAAACATCAAAAAAATTTATATTTTTAAATACAGCTCTAGTTAAATACCAAAGTATAAAAATGACGAAAATAAAGTAGGCTTGGTAATTTGTTATCCAGCACAACACATTGGTAACCATACTGCAGTAATTTTTCATTCAAAATGTGTACTAATCAAAGGATACTAAAGAACCACATCTACAAAGCTAGTATTCGGACTTGTAAAACAAATCCAAAACCCTCCCTGGCGCAGAAATAAACCGCACGCACATCCCCGTCGCCCCCGCGTGTTCTTCATCCATCCACCAATATATATGTACCACGCGTCGCTATACACGCGCGGCAATTCGAAAATGTGTAAACACGCGACTCGTATAGACACAGCATAGACACCGCATTGCAATGCTCCAAGCGCACGTCATCATCCGGATAGAAAGCCTGTCCGCCGACTATATATACACGTATAACCCGCAGACGCGCGCAGCTACCGCGCGCGAACTGTAAGCCTGAATGGAGCTGAATACCCGGCGACGCGCTGAATCCTATCGCATTATAAAGGCCCGTGGCGTGCGAGTGTCGAAGGACGCCACGAAGTGACAACACGATATATACATACACAGCGAGTAGGCGACGAGAACTAGCCGACGAAGCACAAGCGTATCTCGAGAGTAAGGGGGAAATATATAGTAGGAAAAGACAGAGTTTGCACAATCGTGGCCGGAAAAAGCGGCTCTGCAGTTGTGTCGGGGAGGGCGGAGACAGGTGAAAGAGAGAGAGAGAGAAAGCTGAGCAGGTGGAACTGAGCGAAAAGTCTGCCGGGGGCGTTGAAAAATGAAAAATGAATATTAAATGCGGGAATTTATATGTCGGACTTTGTTTAATAAATTAGAAATTTAATAAAATGAGCATGTATAATGTATGTTAAATAAAATAGTGTAATATTCTTGCTCGGCAATGCTTGGTTTATATAATAAAATACATAACTCTAAAAGATAAAATAATAACTATATATTATAATATTTGAACAATATTTTAAATAATCCAATAATAATTATAAATATAATTTTCTAAAATAATTTTATCCTATTATTGTTATAAAATTAATTATTCAAGGTGGTTTATATTGCATTATATAGTACATATATTCATGCGCATATACATTTATTTATTTACCTTTACTAATGATAACTTCAGTAGTGTCATTGGGAACAAATTTACAGGCGAAAAAGCTAATATAAAAACAGTTTGAATAATTTTAATGAGATCTATGTGAAAGGCAAACGCTTTTTTAATTACAAAGAGGTACTCTGGAATCCTATTTTACACCACGAGTCCAATAAAAATGAATATCGATGTTGCGACACTGTGATTTGAAGGTACTTATTATTAAAAATATATTACATGGAAGAAAAATATTAGACATATAATTAACAAGTAGATACGCTCAAATATAGTCAGACAAGACTGTTGTCCGGCTGTTGAAGCCGAACTTTCTTTTTTATTTTCGTAAAGCTTGAAAAATAACGAGCTACGACTACCGCAGGTATATTTTTAAAAGAATAAATATCGGCCAGCTATAAAAATAACAAACTGGAATATTCGGAAAATCGTGGAAAAAACACATAATATTTACATTGCATGTTTGAAAGAGAAACGCTATAATTATGAGTGACAATTTTACTTACGCAAAAAAGGGTTCATCCTCAACAGAGCGTGAGTTTACAGAAAAGTAACGCAATAATTTAATTTGATATGTCGCTTTTGTCGCTTATGTTGGCGGTTTGGTACCACCTGGATCTCCGTACCACGTCGTAGATCTTGATCTGGAAAAAGGCTTGTATCAAACGTAGCCCTCCTAGTCGTTAAAATATATCAAAAATTGCTTACTATTCGATTCTGGATTGCGGCTCTTCCGATCGCCGCAGCACGAATATGATTGATATCCCCGCTCACCACACACCTCTAATTTTCGTATTCACCTACTTCTTTCCCAAGTGCCACAAACGACCAAAATGCATAAACGACCAAGATGCATTTTATTCTTCCATAATTTTTTTCATTACAATGTAGTTCTTTTAACTTTATTTCTACTTTTTTATAAGAGTTGTTTATGTTTGAAGGGCACATGACCTCCCACAAGAACCTATGTTAATTATGAGTCTCGATTTTCAAATTACTTTTTCGAAGAAATGCGCTATAAAAAATATACTGAAAAAATTCATGTATAATATTCTTTCAAATTAAGGAACAACATAAAAATTCCAAATTGTTGGCTACATTTTGATGTAACGATTGAACTTCATTAAAATAAATTTAGTCGAGAGAGTCAGCCAGTATACGATGAGTGTATCCCTCTTATCGGAAGGTGCGGCACAGAGAGGCCGAAAATTCTCTTACATTACAAGGCACGGAATACGAATATAAACGCAATATCATATTACACGCACCGCGCTTCCTGTACCATTAATTATAGTGGTATCTTAGAAACGGTTAATGTTATGATTAAACGAAGTTTACGTTTAATAATTGAGAGCGCGAAAGCCAAAAGAGCTGCACATTGCACATTTATACTTGACACATTTTTTACGCTTTTTTCATTTTCGCGCGCTCAATTATACACCTATTACTTCGAGTACTTAATCTGTAATTAACTAATTATATTTACTATTTTTTAAAACCATTAAAACGACAAACTCATTAAATACACGTAGTCGAGGTAAAATGATTTGATTGCTGCAAAGAGTTGAAAATCTAAAATATTATATATTCGACGAAAAATTTAATATAATACAATTTATTTCTTTGCTTCAACATAATGAATTGCATCGCTTTAACAGAAATTTATTTGTTCGAGCAGAGCTTTTATATACTTAAACTTTGTTGCCTGTAGAGAAGAAAGGCATACCGCGATCAGTGAGACGTACTTTATAAACAGCATTAGCCTGCCCGTCGTAGAGTTCACTGAATAGAGAAATTCAAGTGAATCGTTAATTGGAGATAAGAACAAGATCGTTAAAGTACTGGTATACATTTCTTAAAGCTAGTTAGCTGGTAATCTAACTTGAAGTTTTTTTTACAAGCTACAATTCGTTTTCTCGCGTAACATCTCCCGAAAGATTACCAAACTTTTTTATTTTCCCAACAATGCAGCTATACGAACATTCTTTTAGCGATGAAAGCAGTGAACGCTAATAAAGGAAAGACGCTAATGAGAATTCAATCGTCGCCAACTACTACACCCGTAACTATTCGAATCCACGTGCGTTTTCACTCTCCCCGCCCACCCTCTCTTTTCACTCACTTTTTTACACAAACACACGCTCACGCCGGCACTCAAAAAAATTAGCGCCATTTCGCCGACTCGTTTTCGCACCACTCGACTACGCGCTCGCGTGGGTCATTGTTTGCGCGGCGCCCCCACCAGCTCACCTCTCTCTCTCTCTCTCTCGTATTTGTACCATTGAATTAAGGCCGCTCTAATACATAAACCGTGTACCACACGCGCGGGAACCGCGCGCGGCGTTGAATTACAAATGCAAAGTGGCCTTTTTATACCTTCACGGTAGCGGCGCAGCGCACACATACGCATGTGCGCATTGAGTGTTTTGCCCTCTCTCTTTCTCTCAGAGTCCTTTGAGCCTCATGAAAATTTCAGTGGGCCGCCGCATGGGGAAAAATACGAGTAAAAGGGAGAGAGAGAGAGTGTGTGTGTGTAGTGGGCAACTGGTGTAGTGTGTGGACGCGGGGCTGAAGGAATGTTACGTATGCAAATCGTATACGATGCGCCGTGCAGAAGCGAGCTATATTGTTCGTGAGTCGAACTCGGCGATTTGGGAAAGATAGTATAGTGTTGCACACTCATTCTGACACGGAGAGAAAAATTATGAGGATTTTGCTGTAATCGACTGTCGGATAAAATGTTACCAATACGAAGGTTGCACGAATGGCCATCAAAGAGGGTAAGTGTATACTACGAATCCAGATAATCGCGTGGGTCAATTTGAAAAAAGTCGGGGTAAAGAACTTCTTTACAGAAAAAATGAACCATTTTAACTGTAACATAGTAATAATGTAATAGTCTCGCTCAGGCATATGACGAACTCGCAACACTGTGGGACGATCGCGAGCCTTACGTTTTCTTTCCCCTTATCTATAGATGCTCTGTGTCCCTGGCTCCCTATAGTCCCTGCCGAACACAGCCGGCGCGCGATCGCTTAGCGCTTCCTCCTCACGCACACTTATCCGTGTACGGACACCACACTCCCTTGGGCATGCTTCGTATAACTCCCGAGACTCCCGTTCACATACATATACGCATTACATCATATAGACGCTCGTGTCCTGAAGGCGTCTAACAAGTATATGAAATGTAAGAAGATGGAGAAAGATAGCCCTATTGGTCGTCTTTATTCGAATGTTTGAATGGTGAGTAATTGGTAACTTTTAATGTACTTTTTTATTAAATATTATGACAGTAAATGCAAAGACTGAGTTTCTATATTATACCCTTTAAAAGATTATATAAACTTCATACAAAGCTATTATTTTTAATTACAAAAAATACTAATATGAAAAAGTGTATTTTAAAATTTTATTTTATGGAGTTAATGTAGTGCGTGTGAAGTAAATCTCTTTCAGAAATTTTATGTGGGAATACTTTTTAAAGAGTAAGCTGCTTATGGTTTTCTGTCCAAAAAATTATTTCTCTCTTACTTTTTGAAATTTTCTTATTGCTATATAAAAACAATTTTTATTATTACTTAGAGCGTACAAACCAGATAATTAAATTTCCCTGCAGGATGTTGGCTTTTTCAGCGGGAGAATAAATAAAGCCTGGAGGATTTCCTGCAGACATTTTTACAAAAATCCTGCAAAAAATTCCTGTATTTGTACTTTTCCTGCGGGCATCCGTAGACGTCATCTTAATTTTCCCACGGCTTTCCTTTTTTTCTTTTTTCTTCTCCTTTCTTTTGAGTCGCTTATCGTGACGCGCGCGTCTGTGATAATTACAGGTGACTGCCGAGTCAACGCCAAGCTTTAGTATTTATCATTTTTTTCTCCTTTCTGTCTAATTCGGGGCTCAAAGCTCTTTTCGTTATTACTCGTTACAGCCAATTTGTAATCTATTAAAACATCAAAGGGCTTTACGAATCCGATTAAATTTCCAAGATTTCGTTACTTAAATTTAAGTATACAATTTTCTTGGCAATTGAATAATTAACTTTGATAAATTATAGAATAAATAAAATATGGAAATTTAATATAATGATTATCGGACAACCCCATCATCTTCATATTGCAATCGTATATCGGTATACACTGCCCCTCCTGAAAAAACTTATGTAATTTCTTTATACACCAAAATCTCACCTGACTTAAAAACGAGAAAATCGCTTCAATTTAGTTAAAAATTTTCTTTTTTTTACCAGTTACGAATATAATATATTTTGTTTTCTAATTCCTGCCAAAATGTATGTCCAATGCATTCTCTATGTATACTTTCTACTAAAAAATTATTTTATAAAAAGGTTTTGTATGTGATTTCTCACGTGAAATCTTGTATAGGAACTATGAGAAAAAATTTTCATACAAAATTAAATTTTTTATCTTTTTTGATTTTTTTCAGTATGTTCACGCTTTAATAATTATTATTCATCCCATTTAGACTTTGCATATAATCACCACACGTGAGAATTTCATAGTTTTTTTTCTTAAAGATAAGGTAGTGGAGAAAAAAATTTACGACGTACTGATGAAAGGTGTTAAAAATCAAGCATTTACAGCCGGAAGTTAGATTGAATTATTCATTAGTTCTATTTTTACAGGCTGTAAAAGTAATGGCGATAAATATTAAGATTTTTAGTAGTGCTAGAAGATCCGACAGTTGCCAGTGTGTGCCTGTATGCGCGCGCGTATATGTGTGGGTGTGTATTCTTTACAAACAAAAAATCATAGGCTTTCCTATAAGTATTTCCTGTAGAAACACTTGTATTTGGAAGTATTTGCTGAAGAAATATTTGAGGCAAATGCGCCGGCTTAACTGTTAACAAATATTTTGTAACTGTTAAGAATTATGCGTTTAGGTCAAATACTTCAAAAATTCGACTTTCAAATGAATCTCGCATTTGTCTCAAATACTTCTTTCTATCAGTTGAAAAACTAGCATGCTTTTCCCGTAATGGAAAGCTTTTCTTTTAAGCATTTGTAAAATATGGTCTTTATATTTTTAAGCATGTAATATCCGACTAGCAATGATAAATTTTTATCTGTATACATTCTCCTGTTTTAAACAGGGTTGCAAAGTTGAACGAAATGCGCTCCATTTAAACGTTCATTTTTTCGTTCACTCGAGGTGTAACCGTTTATAAATGAAAATAAAAACGTTCCGCTGAACCAAACCGAGTTCTAATTTGATTTTGTTCAGAACGGAACGTTTTTATTTTCATTTATAAACGGTTTCATCTCGAGTGAACGAAAAAATAAACGTTTAAATGGAACGAATTTCGTTCAAGTTTGGAATCCTGTTAAACACGTTCAAATCCTCAAAGGTCTCTTCAACCCTTTACTCTGCTTTATCTCCCGTTTATCCTCGGTGTTCATACATTCTGGCATAATATCCAATTTCCTATAGACGTATATGTTTATTAAAATACGTATATATGGTCGAGCAAATGACATCCTCCTCTGTGAACCATTCATTTAGTGAAACGCCATATATCATAATCATAATAAGAAATTCGTATCTCGTAATACTCTACTAAAAGTTTTTATTTAAAATAAGATTTTCAAACATAGAATTAAAATTTAATTATAGAGCCGGAATAGTATATATAAATTTATTAAAAATTTTAAATGAACTTTATTGTATAAATATTTCGTAAAATTGTCTCTATCCTACTATCATCTCAAAAACTTGTTTCCCACCGCTTTTTTAAAAGCTTTCACAGCGACACGATGGAAACACTATAGCCTACCGCAAACAACCCTCCCCCCCTCTACACCCTTTCTAAAATCCAGTTTTCAGCCCAAATTTAGAGCGCTCGACGAACGCGCACACGTGTTATTTCGCGGGTCCCTCCCGCTGCGCACGATACCACTGCTATGTACTTTGTGTAATCGAAACCAACGCGACTCTCGGCCGCATCAACTCCGATACACTTTGGCAGGCTTCGCGCGACGGAATGGGCGACGACGTCGTCGTCGATGGGCATTAGAGCCTTCCTAACGCGCATTGCCCTCCCCTCTCCGAAAAAGGGGGAGAAACGTGAAGTACGGAAATAGGAAAGAGAGCTAGAGAGAGAGAGTGAAAAAAGGTGCTGTTGGCAAGTGCGGGAGAGCTGATATTACGGGGGAAGTGCGCTCGGGAATATCGAGCTGCGGTGCAGGGAGAAAGACAGGGAGAGAGAGCACGTGCGCGAAACCTGAATAGTGCTACTATACGCGCTGCTCCGATCGGTTTGACATTCGTAAAATGAAAATTTCTGTGGAGTCCTGCCTCTCCTTCTCTGCATTCAAATGAATTCCGCTTTGCGCGCCCGGAAGTATTATTGTATTCGAGCGCGAGAGATTTGCATTATATACCGTAGAGCCCAGACACGCTGTACATGAGCAACTCTACGAGAAAGGTAAAAAATGAAACTGGGTAACAAAATAAAAATTTTCATGGAGTTACATCTATCAGACCGGGCTTTCTTAGTTCTTTATAGACCATTTTGAATATAAACAATGATGAATCCACGAAATCGGGAGGCTAACAAATCGTTTTAAGCATTTTTTAGAAATAAACGCTATATGCCGTTGGAAAAAAAAACTTGTAACCCGAACCACTGTGTTAACGATTTTCTTATATTATAAATATAGTCTATAGAGAATGAGAACAAATTTTATTTATTTTTGATACCTAGTTGTTTGATCTTCCAGTAAAATGGCTCATCTATATTATACGAGCAATTGTACAGAAAATCCATTCATAGAGGGTTGTAAAAAAATAACAAAAAATTTAGAGGCACACTTCTGCGACAAATTTTGTTCCTTCTATAGGTCACATAAGAGTAGACGAGAAAAATAGTGAACCCATTCAACACGTTAATGCTCCTATGGAACATTATGTGCATTTGTAAATAGAAAAAAAAAATTCACATTTTTTTTTTTTTTTTTTTTTTTTTTTTTTTTAATATATGTAATGTTTATTTATAGTTTTGATCATTATTTTATTTTTTGTGACTTTCAAATGCACCTTACTTTTTTTAATGAGAAAAAATTAATTGCAGAGGTGTGTCTCCAACTTTTTTTCTTTACTATACTTTTAACCCTTTAAGAGTGGATTTCCTCTAGGGTTGCTCATATATAGAACTTCGCTATATTACGCGTATCGCATCAGTGAAAGTGGAAAGTACGCCACATTGCAGGTGTATGTGTGTGTATGTATATAAATCATCATCCTATAAAGCGTGTATTTTTCCTTCACCTTCGGCCTCCATATAATGGCGTCTCTCGAGATTTACCGAGTATTTATCGGTGCACCGATCGTTAGCGTAGTTTCTTATTCGCTTTCCTTTTTCTCACATGTGCGTGCGTGCGGTACGCGCGTATACATAATGACGTCTCGGGAAGAAAGAGAGCGCTTATACCTATACCTATATGTATGTATATCAATATGAGGTCGACCTGGGAATTCAGCAGGCGGCCGTGCGCGCACGATAATGCGTTATCACTTCTTTTTTGCAACTATATACGCGATGCTCCAGATCTCGTTTTCCATCGAACAGGGAACGCTGGAAAGTTATAAAGCGCTGGTACACGGGATCGCGCTTAGAGCCGCCTGTACAATGGATACTTATATATATACACATATACTCGGGAGGGCAAAAATTCGAGCTGTTTGAATGGTCTATATATATACCGGCGTCGAAAAGTATTCGTATAGTATTGTTGAAAAGCTATATACATATGATGATTTCCCGTTTTTTTTAAACAGGAGAGCAGAGCGCAAGCTCTCTCGATTCCGGCAAAAGCGTCAAAGTGCATTTAATGTGGATATTTACAGGTTCACCGTATAGTTTCGAATAACTTTTTGCAGCGCGAACCCGTCGGGAAAGTGTGTCATCACCCAAACATATGCATAAAAATACAGAAAACGTTTCAGACGAGTTTCCGGAGACTTTCACACACATTTATAGCCGTAAAAACTTTTTTCCGCCATAACATATATTATACCTATATCATTTTCAACGTTATTCATGTAAAAAAATTAGCTCTATAATATAATACAATAACGCAGGCGTGCGCGGCAAAATCTCCTCGTACGCGAGTATCACGCACTCACGCGCCTCTGATTATTCATTTGAAAAGAAGGGGAAAAAAAGCTGTACACCAAAGATCGTAAAAATTCACGCGACGTAAAACCTCGCGCTATCTATTATGCGTGCACCGCGTATAATATCAACTATAGAGATCCTCGAGGGGAATTCACCTACTTCTGCCATACCGCGCGCGCCTTCGCTATATTCCCGTTGCATTGTTCCATCAGACATCCCCTGTCCCTCGTCACTCACTTTTCTCCCACTCGTATACCTACTAACACACCCATACACGCGTGACGTACCTATTATACACAGCGATTCGCAATCGCGCGCTCACGGGAACTCTCGACTCGAAGCCCCCGTATCTCTGTTATTCATTGTCGAGCCGCAACGGCGCCTGCGAAAAGCTCGCGCGCGCGCGGGGCGTAGGCACGCGGGAAAGTGGCGCGCGTGACGCGCCACAATCACTCGGCCGGTTATAGTATGTGCCACAACATACCGTACACATACATATACACGCACATTCAACTCATTCGTTACGTGACACATAGGAGCTTGCACTCGGCGTATCTATATAACGAGCCTGTCGCGGTTGCGTGCGAAAGATTGTGTTTTTATCGCGCGCGCGCGCACCGCATATTAAACGATGCACGCATGAGAGACAACAATAACAAAAAAATGCGTCGCCGAAAGCCAGCTTTTAAAAAATATATATATAAAAACGTTGGCTGGGTCGGCCAATTATATAATACATACACGTGATATATATACGTGAGCGCGAAAGCAGCTTTTACTATCGTACCCGCGTTATAAAAAGAGCGTCGCGCACAAAAAAGAGAAAAGAGAGAATCGGGAGGAAAATAAAAGAGGAAAGCTATGACGACGAGCAACTGCCGCGATTCGCGCGCGTAAAAGAGGCAAACGCGCGCGCGCCGTCGTTGGTGAACGAGTCATGAGAGAGGAGAATGCTCTATGCGCGCAGCGGGACGGAGAGACGAAGTTCGTCTGCGACTAACTCGTCGAGAAAATCGGTCGAAAGTGCGCACCCGACTGGAAAAAAAAACACTAGCGATCGTGCGCAAGCGCACGTGTGTGTGTCTTTGCGCCAAGTTCATTAAGCACGCAAATGACTCCCGTAGATGCGAGGGTGAAAGACGTAGGAGTGCCGTGATGTAGGTGAAAACTGAATATAAACCGCTCGTGCGAGCAGAAAGTACGTATACGCGCTCCTGATAAAACCAGTAGGACGTTTACCGGGAAAATGCTGCGCTAGCGCGCTGTATATGGGATATTATTTTTCCGATTTTGCCCCGTATCGAGAGAGTACATATTTGCGCGAGCGCATACGAGAGGGAGAGAGATGTGTGCTCCATGGCAGCGGCAGAATATCGGGCTGGAGCAGGTGAGCTGGCGCGATGCGTGATGTATGCGAGGCCATTATGATGACGAATGTGGAGCGAAATATTGGGAGCTTTTGAATGCCGGGACGATGGCCGATCCATTTTTCCTTGTCTTCGCCGGTGCAGGCATTTTGTTGGCGATTGCGTTTTATTACGGAGTTATAACGTGCGAGGATTAATGGTGGGCCTGAAATTAAGGAATCGTAGGAGAATTAGTATTATTATTACTTTCGCGTTCTGTAATAAATGGCCAAAACAAACAGCAGATGAAAGGAACGAGGGATGAAATTTTCACAGCTTTTCTTCGTAGCACAAGGAAAACGCGCAGAAAAGAGCGTTTTAGCTGGTAGAACTTGTCGCGTGTACCCATATAGAGAAGCGAGAATCAGATACCCGCGCTGATAATATATAGGTACACAGAAGAGCGCACGTACATGTAGAGCACGTCTCTGCGCGATATATCATGATTACGTAGGTATATAGTAATAAGTAGATAGGTATATGAGGATACGGGAAATCCCAAACAACTAGAAAGGTATACAGAAAATTAATACAAATTCATTGAAGGACACGCCTACCATGCCAGGCTTATTTTTTGTTTTCTGAACCATTGCACCTCGAGATAATTGGGAGTTGCAAATATATATTTCAATTAGAAAGAAAATAAAATTAGAGTTTGCTATAGCTATTATTTGCTTTCTGTTATATACTCTCTAAATGTAAATTAGTGGAAAAGGCACTAATTCATAGTGAAAATTGCTTCGCACTACCGAAATAGTGTATAATGCACTCCGAAATAGTGGATGTACACTATTTTATTAGTGTATATTATAATTCCTTTTCAAATAAGTTAAATTTTAACTAAAATACATACACTATTTTGATAGTGGAGCTATTTTCCACTATGAAATAGTGAATTTTCCAATAATTTACATTTAGGCAGTACACGATGCAAAATGTTTATTCCTTTAAAAGTTATATTCATACATTGAAAACGATCGTAAAACATCATACAAAATACTGCGTAAAAATGCAATAAGGAATAGGTTTTTGGCCATATTTCAGTATATTTTCAAAACTATAGTGTATTTTAAGCTCATTTTTAAACTTTTTAAAGAATCGACATTTTTCATTCTGCAGAAAGCAAGCTCGTATTCTCCAGTTTTATTTACTAAATTGAAATGTATGGGCGACTCTGCCTGTCAAAATGATTTATGTTTGAAGGAAGAAATTTTTAATCATTTTTAAAAAATAAAGTTATTGTCAGCAAAAAAGCTTGCCACCTGATTCACTGAATTGACATTTTTTTTTTTTTTTGTATTCCGGTCCATAAAGAACCAGAAAAACTTATATGGTAGGTGTTCCTCTAAAAAAAATTTAATTTATTCTTGATACACCCCAGTTATTTGAGATTTCCCGTCTAGAATTACTCGTATATATACATCGCAAGCAAGCCTGCGCGAGAAAAAGCGCGGAGACATCAGAGGCCGTCGTACGAGCCGAAATAAAAAAAAAGCGGCGAAGAGGCTTTTCCCGCCTATACACAGGACATCAGAGCAGAACAGAGGAGGTGTGCAGCGAGGCGGCGAATTCAATTCCATTCAGCTACCATATACTTACAGGCGCACCGATCCTTCCTAGCTGTGTATAGCTACATATACGCACACCGGCGACGCATCTTGATTGAAAAGTTTCCTGCACCCTCGGCCGCACGTGCCTCTTCCCCGTCACGTATATATACACACAGCCACATACACATCACAGACACACAGCTTCCGAGTAAGAAGATACTTTTTCCGCGCGCTCGCGTGCAAGCTCTCTCCTTTTGATGCCTGCACAGCCAGGATGAACTCGCTTACCGTCGCCGAGAGTAAATACAATCTATTCGCCGGGATATCATGCGCGATTGTGCCGCGATTCGATTGCCAGACTTTTTTCCCTTCGTGTATAATACGTATCGTACGCGCGAGAATGGCCAAAGGCAGCTCGGCTATACGCTTCGGAGGGAATTGCTGCGTATATATATATAAGAAAGGCGGCCGTAAAAGTGTGCGTATAAGAGAGGCGCAAGACGTGTTACACGGTGTCGTTACGGCTTTCGAACTGGAGGCGCGAGTGAGAGAGAGAGGAGGAGAAGGTTTTTATGTACGCGGCAAAGAGGGATGCGAGAGATGGGGGATTATTGTTTTGCTACCTTTATCGCGCTATTTTGGAGCTCCCTGCCGCTGCCACGTTCGCGCGAGCGAGCGAGTTTTATGGCTGTGTAAGCCGGTTTATTGCAGCGTTTTGTGCTTCGAGAGGGGAGAAATGAAAAATTGGCGGCCCCCGAGTAATGACACTTTTGTCTACCGCTTTTGTGGCGTATGGTTTTTTTTTCGCAATCATGATTATAGTGCATATTGTGTAGCTCTTTGGATGCAATTCCAGCAGAACAATATTTCTTCAACTCTTTTATGTTACAATCGATTGATCCAAATCGATGTACACATTTAATGGTAGTGAATATGTAACAAGGAGCATCCAGGGTCTTGGAGAAACGATTTTTGTCCAGGTTTCGAGAGTCGACATCGGTTATCTAAAGATGAATTAGTCCAGTACTATAATTAAAACATACTAATTGGATCGTTTTTCTTTAGATACCAGTTTTTAAAGTGCATCTCTATAGAGATGATAAGCCTTTTTTAAGTTTTGGTTCGTCAAAAAAATGTAATTCATGAAATAGTTATAAGCAATCAAAAAGGGCATAAGAAATGACTGACAACGTCTTTACGTCTCTTGATATAACCATTTAGAGACGGAAAAAATGTTTGCCCTTTTCATACACTATCTTTCATTGTTTACAACTTCCTATAAGAAATTTCTACTTCAACTTAACCGATCAAGGTTTAAATAAAATCTTTTTCTTCCTTTCATGAATATTTAGTATAAATTTTAAATTATATCGTTTTGTAATAAAGTCAGTATCTCGAAATCTCGAGAAAAAAGTTTGAGGCACTACCACACCAGAAATCGATTCTCAAAACCTCAAGCAAATTTATTTTCTAATTTATTTCTACCTATTATTTTTCTATATTTCTTAATTACAGATGAAATATAGGAATCATTATTTCTTAGAAATGCGTGACAAGAACTATAGGAAAAAGAATTCCTAAGAAACAGCGCAAATGCAAGTCTTCTTCGCCACGTGCGCACGCCAAACGTCTATTTCTTCGTCAAACACGACATCCCCTTCCTCTTCCTTCTCCCACGCCAAATTACACCCTATAATTAGACTTTTTACATTACCTCGACACAACAACTCTTACCCTCCCTAAGTACAAAAGATTCAATTTACAGATTGACCTGCGATCAAATACGTTATAACGACTAACCGCAGCACCTCTTCGCGCGTTGCACAACGCAATAATATAGATGTTATCAGTGGTGCAGAGAGCGATAGAGAGGAGCGCTATACTTCGTCGAACGTCTGTATTCCGTCGTGCGGCGAGTCGTTAGCGAAGAAACAATGGACAAACGTGTTGTCCGCGGCGATAGTTACCTCTCGTCGGTTGTTGCAGGCTCGAAGCGAGGAGGAGGAGGAGGCTATTGGGAAGTTTTCCACATCCAATTAGCCGAGGACACGATAGAGAGAGAGTGAGTGAGAGAGAAGAAGAAACAGGCGGTTCGCGTGCCGCCAACTCCTGAATCTTCCTTCGGAGGATCTCCCGTTGAGAGGGGAAAAGGGCGGGAGGGGGAAGATTGCCTCGTTCCGCGCCGTTGCGGGGTAGTTAGGTGCGGGTGTATATAGAGACGAGACCCAGGTCAGACCAGTCGATGGATGCACTTTTCGTTTGAATCTTTTATTTTTGCTTTTTGCCAGCGCGCGAGCGAGCGCCAGAGTCGACAGTTGCGCGATTTATGGGCTTATTCCGCGACGTTAACGATATTTTTTAAAAATATCTCCGCGTGGAAAGGAATTTTCGTTGATGGAAGGTGATAAATTTGATTTCTCTGTAACGGAAATTTGTTGAATTAGCATGATTTTCAGTAAAATCATTTCGACAATGGTAGTTTTGTTTTAGTATTTTTATTAATTAAAACCTATATTGTATACTTCTTTATGTTCTTGCAATGATATACGTCTATTGTACAATACGTCAATATCTGATTGAACAGGATCATTCACATACAAAAAATGTCAGATAATATATATCAGCCATTTTCAAAAGCTATCGCAGTCTGTATAACAATATATAGAGCTGTATGTACTATTAATTCATAGTATTATTATTTTTCATTGTCATGAATGAATAGCTTCCGTAAAACCGACCAAATAATTAAACAAACAACAACAATGCACGCGAAACTCTCCCAAATAACAAGCTATATACTTACACCTCTGTACCAGCGAGACAACAGGCTGCTCTCCTGGCAAACTCATAAATACACGAGAGTACCGCGCCAAGACACGAAACGCGCGTCTGGGCCTATACTATATATATATGCACAGCTCCTCAATATTCCGGATCGATGTCCGCGAGCATAAACCGTTTGATAAACCCGACTATATACTAGCAGGCGGGAACACCTATATATATACACACCGCCCTCCTATATTCTTTCTCTTCCTCTCGTCCTCTCCTTCGCTCCGCACGACGTTCGCTCCCCTCGGATTACCGAAGAGCACGCGAAACAAAGACGCGGGCGGCAGCACGCGTCTCAGACATCAGCCGTCTTTTGTAATCGTCAAGAGGCGCGACCGCACGAAGAAGAAAGGAAACGACGACGACGCTGGGAGTGTGGGAGGAAAAGGTTTTATTAAACGCGATAAGGGTGAATTTTCAAAATGAAACGCGAACGCTCGTTTCTTCTTTTATTCGTCATATTGCATCCTGCGCGGCGAGTTTACGAGATTTCGAGAATATTAGCTTTTATGAAGTCGTATAGATAGTTATGGGTAATGGGTATATGCTATTAATGTCATTGTATTCTTTGTGGAATTTATCGTTTACCTTCGTATATATGATGCGCTTGCTTTACCAGTCTTTCATTAGACAATATGTACTTATTGCTTTACAAAATGTTAATTTGGATTATATTTCCGGGCGAGTGTCAAAAATACTATTATATTCAACATATATTTTCGAACTCCAGACGAATTTTCAGCTAATCTTGGTAATTATGTACTTTTTGAAATTAGGTACAAGTGCAATTGCTTACTCGGAGAGCAATACAGGATTGTATACTTAATTAGATTACAATTCATTTTAGATTAAGTTTGTAATAAGTGATCGAACTTCTTAAATAATAATACGTTGAGTAATTGAGTTACTTTTAAGAATTCAATAATAATACGTTGAGTAATTGAATTACTTATAAGAATTGAATAATAATAGATTTTCGCCACCTTTAAATTTTATATAATGAGCTCATCTCTGTCTCATTAGATACACATATATTCTACACTTAAGGATGCAATGTATATATTATACTATTTGAATTTAACATTAGTCTTATATGGAAATTCGCAGAAATTATCAACTAAATTTAAAAGAAAAAAATACAGTCGCCAAAGTGTCATGACTTTGAAAGTTCGTGTAATCGACCATGCATGTTGGATAAAAAAACTTTGAAATTAGACGTACAGTCATACCAACAAGTGAAAAAAATGAGCATCAAAATGTTCTCAAATCGATCTAAAACCTTCGCAGTTAAAAGAAAATTTCATTCTCATCTCCACTAGGTATAATGACCACTCTATAGCCTGAAAAGCGGGGAAAAAGTGGTGTCTGATTCCCTCTTTTTACCAGAGATGTCTGCTTTTACTTTATACCCGCATATGTAAGAATAACAAGTAACATAGGTAGTTTATAATTTGTTACGTTTATGATGAATTTAGTTAAAACTTACAAAATTATTAACACATAAATACAAAATAACTTTTCAAGTCTATAATAAGCATGGCCATAATAGAGCTGCGTAAAGTACTGTATGTAACACGGGAGTAAAGTCGATTATTTCCTTGGATGGTCACTGCCCGATCGAGCGAAGCGAAGCGAGGATAATCTGCGACTTCACTCCCTTGTTACGTAATATAATACTATTACATAATTGTCTACTGTTATAGTACTGTAGAATATTACTTTTTTTACGAATTATACGACCAAAATATTTGTTTTGAATTTTTTTTTTAATGAGACCTTATGCGGCCAATGCATCCTATTAAACTATATATCTGAATATTGGGTACGAGCTATATTCGATAACTTCGAACTGAGTACTCGATCAAAACTTCAATTGTGATTTTTACGCACTAAGACAGTTTAATTTTACATATATAGGCATGTATGTAATGATAAAGCGGGATCATCTACTGCGAGCAATGTTATAATATGGAATCGATTATTTAATATTGTTATTAGATGCACTAATTGAAGTCAATAGCAGTATTAATTATATTAGTTTATATAACATCCTGCAGAAAGCTAATTAAATAGTTAAACTATAATTTAGTAGCCCTTCAAAACTAATTTGATATATTATAGAATCTATCGACCTAGCTTATTATTTTATATTCACTATAGTAGAAATTTATAGAAATGAATTAATATTAATATTATCAAAAGTACACGCAGAAAATTTAAGTTTTAAATTGTTATATTCTCTCGAAAGAGCTGTTTCTATTTTACTAAAAATAAATTTACTTCAATTTTGTTCATACTCCAATTATAACTATATAACTAATTGTTTTTAATTGAAAAAAAAATCTTCGTTGCAATTATATAATTGCGTCTCATATATGACGTGATGCACATATCGATCATATTATTTATATCGTTGTGACTATGACATGTTTTTACTTCTTCATGATCGATGTAACATTTCTAGTGATGCACTTCATATTATTCTCATCCAACTTCAACAACTTGTAGGTACGCCAGTAATCCATTATATAAGTAGAAACAGGTCAGACTCCGATCAGACGAATCCTTATAAAGTGTATAAGCCGTAAGCGAGTTATTGAACCGCGTTTTTTACGCATCTTTCTACAAACAAACATCAAGTGTACCCAATTATTTCGTAATCTGATTCGATTTTATCAATTGCAAATTTTTTATGATTTACCTCTATTGCAGGCAATTACAAATTAATTCAAATGACAGCTTTGTTAAAATTATACATGAGCAATTATTATATACAGGAAGTTTTTTTTTAATACGGCTATACTTTAAAAACTCATTTTTTATCAAGTTATTCTTATAAAGAACGATACCTATAACATTCTACCTTATCAATAAGTTCTATTATCGACCCTGGTCGCTACTCGCTCGTCGAGTCGTCGCTGGTTCCAGAAATACTCTCAAAGGCCTTCATCAATCGGCGCCAGATGTCTCTATCCGCACCTTTCAGGCGGTCGTCGTCGTCTGCTATGGACTATTCATGTTGATTTTCTCGTTTTCACCCTCGCATGTAGTCGCGTAGACGTAACAATTGATTTGACAAGTAATTTGTAAATAAACAGAACGTAAGCGTGCACACTTTCTTCCGCATGTACACGAGTTTTGATATCGTTTTATGACGAGGTGCGTCGATATGGAGCACTGAAATGAGCCATTCATAGATTAAAAGTTATTGATTTTATGTAGTCAACAGGATTTTTTTAGTTATAACGCCCTTCTAATGTACCACAATCATGTACACTACAAGTAAACACCTTTGATTTGTTTTTTGTTGTAGAGAATAGAGTTACAAAGAATAAAAGTGCTACTCATTAGTTATTTATAAAGCCATTGTATTATGATTTTAGTCATGACTTTTTAATTAAAACCAGCATTTTCATGAAATATTTTGTGTTTCAGATTATATTAAGCTTTTCAAAATGCTATCTTCTCAATGTGGTCAACACTAAGTGGGCCATTTTGTCTTGCATCTTGCAAAAAACTCTTCCGACAAGATGCTTTTGACAATTTTCTACATGGTTGCTACATGGGTACAGTCATGGAGACTGTCCTCTCTAAGGGCACGTCTCCAATCAATATTACAAGGATCAGAAGCAGCAACACCTTCTATAATGCTTTATACAGCTACTCAGTTATCACTGAAAGATGGTAGTAATTTATAACCAATACAGTGTCATAATTTCAACTAAAGAGTAATTTATTCATTGAATCAATAACTTTCTTTCAGAATCTAATGGTAAAAATAAGCTGCAGAATGGTAATAATATAACCAAAGATACACTAAGCTCTCATTTATGTAATAATAATAATCTTGCAAAATTGGGAGATCTCTTATGGTATCAGGGTGATAAACGGCTGTGTACAATATATCCTCAAGTGAGTTCTTTAAATATTTTATAATATTCAAAGTAAATAAAATTTTAAAAACTAAAAAAAATAAATATTTTATAGCAAAAAGTTGATGTAACAAATTGGTTACTACATCCTTATGGAAAAACTATATTCCCTCTGTTTACTCATAATAATGCACAAACAGCTTTGCAACAAACTACAAAGATGCATGTGTTGATTGAGGCAGATTTAAACAACTACATTCCAAGTGCTTCTGCAAAAGCTACAAAGGTAATTTAATATAACTTTTAAACAAAATTTACCTTATTACACATGTAACTCTAATATTACCTCCTATAACAGTTAATTGCATTATTTTAAATAAATTTAATATATAATATATTTTTATTTTATTTTTAAGTAATCAACCATCATATATTATAAAAAATTATGATTTTTGATACAATAAATACTTAATACAGTGATATAAAAAACATACCATTATAAAGTGCCTAATTATACATAATCCCTTCAGCTTGAAGATTATGGTTTAATTGTAACATGGACATCTGATGAGATTTTTGGTGTAATACTTGAGACAGACTTGGATCACATTACAAAGTTCTCAACTACTCTAATGGAGGGGCAATGCTTCATTAATAATGGATTACCAGTCACACGCATAGAATGTAAATATACTTGTTTGTATACAGTTAATGCCATAGGTTATATCACCGTACTCCTTGTGTTTCAGCTGTGTCAGTTTCTGGAAAACCCTGCATTTGCAACTATGAACGTTTCAACTTAGTAGAAAGTAGAAGTAAGTATTTGTCAAGTCATAAAATAGAATAGCAATGAATTTTAATTTTGCATATATATTATCCAATTTATCCTTTTGTAGAATTAATTGGCAGTTCACAGTGGAATACATATGTAAAGAATTTAAGATTAGTCAGCAGTACTGCAAGATTAGTGGCACAACAAAATGAACCCATTGAAATAAAAGAAATTTCTGGTCTAGTTGTATCACCAGGAAGTAAACCAATTACACTGCAGATGCCCACAATTTTAGAAATTAAAATCCCTAATAATTTGTCAGGTAAAATTACAATATTTTGCAGTTTTTTTTTAAATTGTATTTTTACTAAAGGATTTTAGAAATATTATATACTTTTTTAATTCTAAGTGCTAGAAATGAAAAGATTTGATTATGGTAGTTCTTGAAATGTTAAAAAAAAATTAATTTTTAAAATTCATAAAAATCATATTATACTTTAATCTTAGTGAAAATGTTACTTAATGATCTTATATTCTTATAGACGATCAACAGACAGACTCATCAGTTCCATCTACACCACCACCTACACCAGCTTCAGCAAGTGCCATAATTAATGGAACAGCCTCAAGGCTCTCTCAAGCTTTAACTAATTCTATGGATTTAAATCCTTCATGTGTAGATTATTCTGTAGGTTCGTTATCTAATCTAAGTTCTTCAAGATCACAAGACTTCATATTGGAAGAAAGTTCACAGGAGAACTTACATAAATCTACTCCATTAAAATCTGTACAAAATACAAAGAAACTCAGTGATAGAGATAAAATGTCTAGTATGGGATCTTCTAGGTCTTCGCTCTCTACCAATGCAGCAAAGTATGTTTTTAATTGAGAATTTTACTTTGAGTTTTTGCTTTTTTTATAACATATAATAATAATTAAACTTGTTTCCTAATCAGCTTCTCGCCAGCAAAAAAGACTGATCTAAGCTCTGTAAAGAGCCCAAAACCTCCAAACATTCTTATCTGTGCAGATAGTGCAGTAGCTAGTGACAATGTGCGCAGTGTACTTGACATTACTCTCAAAGAGAACAAGTATGTTCCTTATTATTGCAATATTCATTTAATCATATTAAAAGTATACATTGAGTTAACATTTTTGCAGGTACACCATTTATCCATTATCTGCCCAAGAGGCACAAAAAGACAGGTGGATGGATCAAACAAAATTAGTGATAGTATGCGGAAACGTCGGAAACGAAGTGGCGTCGCATGTCGTTGAGTATTTAGTTCACGGGGGAAAACTCTTAGCTCTCTGTTCCGATATATTAAAAACTCTTCTACCTACATTTAAAACAGCAGAAGTCCGAGAAAACGAGCTGGTCCGCTTTTCCTACGGAAAATGGAAGCACGTGCGTATGATGCACCACGTTTTCTGCTACCAAGCCTCACCTGTGAAAACAAAATTTTCACAGGATTTAGAAGAATCCAAGTAATTAATAAACTTGTTTATTTAATCTTTAAAATAAATTCTAACTAATTTTTCATTAAGATACACTGGAAATGCATGCAATCTCTACAAAACTTTTGACAATTTTATAATCGAAGAGTATATTCTATCACGAAAAACTGCTATCCTTCCAGAACGGCGACACCGCCAACGCCAGTTTCGGCTAACATTAAGGACCGCGGTGGCAAGTCACATACGTTCAACGTGGAGGTACTCGGCTCGGAGGAGACGTGGCACACGCCGAGCATCCTCCTCGCCAATCTGCCGGGTAGCGGCGGCAAGGCCGTCTTCTCGCAGATCCACCTCGAGGCTGATCCCTCGCAGTACGAGTTCGAGGAGAGCAAGTTCGCCGCCTTGAAGCAGAGCAACGCCACGCGCCTCGAGATATTTGGCGACCTCCTCTCGACACATCTCGGCATCGAGGTGAACGCCAAGCCAAAGATACCACCGACTTACAGCTCGGCGTTTTTTCTGGGGAGACACGAGGTGCGCATAATTTTATGGAAAATTTCATATTTATAGGTGTACGCGTAAATCATTTTTAATGAGGTCTCTATGATCAGTCTATAAATATTTTTAATGAATGTGTATAGTAGGCGTATTTTATGTTTCTTTCAGTTTCATTAAAAAACTATAAGTGAGCTTTTTAACTACAAAAATAGTTATTTCCAAGTTTATAAGTATTTTCTGACTATTGACTTACTCACGTTCTTGACTATCCATAAAAAAGTAATTGTGAACTAGTTAGGGATTGAACTTCTCAATTGATTTAAGTGCCTTACAATCCTGTTTGCAAACCAAAAGGAGACTTACAAGTCTCACCCTTGCGAAATGATTTTTCTCGTATAATCTACCTATACAATAAAGCCCAGTACCTGTAACTCGTTCATGTGGGTTCCATCTCAAACACTATTTTTGCTTTTATTCCTACAGTCACGTTATCAAAACCAAACCGCAAAAGATTATTGAAGTAGAAAAGAAAAGCTTTCACTAAAGTATTGACTTGTACGAAAATGGTTGAAGGATAATAAAATTCCTTTTTATTAATATTTTTTTTTTAGTTTTACGATTTTCTTAAGCTATTTTCGATACTTTTCTCTTCTTAAATAATTTTTTTTTCTTATTAGTCTTATATTTATAATATAAATATTTCTAATGTGTAAATATAGCTCATTTCTCGTAGAAAAGAATCCATTAGAACGAGTTGTACATGCTGGGTTCATTTTCAACAAAAAGACAAGAACCATTTTCCGAAAGTGAAATAATATTCTTCTTGCTATAGATGTAGATAATATATTATGACGACAATTTTTCACGAAGACTTTTAAATGGAAACCCTCGACTAATTCACTATTGTGTTGATGTTTGTCTGTATATTTTGTACTTGTGAAACTAAAAAATCCTTATAAAAAAAAACCATGATTGTTAAAACTGAAAATTCGACTTATCCACAGATTAACGGGGACGCTATATACACTACACTCATTAACATTCTTTAAACGAAAGAATCACGCAAACTATAGCACCACGCATTTCATGACAGTTTGCACACGAAATATTTTTATAATGCGCCTTATATTCGTACAGCTAAAGTTGGAAGTGCTGAAGAGATTGAAGGATAAAATGAAACCCGACGACGTATTGAACACAACGAAGCTAGATGTACAATTTTGCGGCACGTCCAGTAGTCCGAAGCCCGCCTCTGGGACTTATCTGCCGGTCTTGGTCCACAGGTGTCCTGACAATTTCTCGACTGTAGAATACTTTGAGGTACGCATCTTTCAACTTTACTTCGTTAAAACATAAGATGGTATAATTAAAGTACTCTTATTTTCCTCAGAATCTCAGCACAGAATATTTTGGTCGATTAGTTATATACGCAGACGTCATGACGTCTTCTTACGATGTCCTGGGTAATCTGCTGTGGCACCACGGCTTGGCAGTAATCCCTCGATCTCAAACTAAAGGCACAGGTAAAGCCTTGTTTTTTAGTGATACTCAAATCAATATGTATTATTCAATTACACAATTTGTATTTTTCCATAGGACGTGGTAAAAACGTATGGTTAAGTCCAGATGGCTGTGCTATGTTTACCTTGCAACTTTACATTCCATTGAATTCTGTTATTGGAGAACGATTATCGCTTATTCAACATATAACGATAGTAGCGATTGTTAACGCTGTAAAGTCAATTCCAGGATACGAGGTAGTCTTTATACATTTTTCATATTTGTTTCATTAATATAATACCTATAAAAATTCTAAGCAAACCAATTTTTTTCTAAAATAGCATATAGACCTTAGAATAAAATGGCCTAATGACCTTTACACAGCAAGTGCTATGAAGATTGGTGGTCTTACTGTTAATTCGATCCTACAATCGAAAACTGCTATTTGTAACATAGGTAATTTGATAAAATAATTCAATTATTTTCCATACTAAAAATATTAAATCTTGCAGGTAGTGGTATTAATCTTTCGAATAGTTCACCGACGACCTGCATCAATGATCTAATCACAAAGTACAATGAAGCAACTAAAAGTAACTTGAAGAAATTGACGCCCGAAAAACTACTAGCTCTAATCTTCACTGAAATGGAGAGTATATTCAACATTGTACAGAACGGCAATCTGGATTATTTTTACGAACAGTACTACAAACACTGGCTACACACGTAATTCTCTTACCGAAATAACTTCATTGATATTTAAAAACTAACTTAACTATATATTAACATAAGCGAGTAAAAAGAATTTTTTAATTAATATTTTTATTTTTGCTCAGGGATGCTGAAGTTACCGTAATATCACCCAATGGTTCGTCAGAAGAAGTCACAATACTGGGCATCGATACCTATGGATATTTGGAAGTCAAAAATAAAAAAGGAAAGGTGTTCAGTGTTCATCCTGATGGAAACAGCTTTGATATTCTGAATGGGTTGATAGCTCCTAAAAGTTAAAGATGATTAGTGTCATAAAAATCTAGTGAATACTATTTAGACATCACAATACGTTACAGAGTCGCATTTTTCAACATGAACATCTTGAAATTTTCTACAATACTGTAATGAAAATGAAAATCATTAAAACCTGCATTTCAAGCTGTTACGTAATTTATTGGCGCGGATTATTATTGTTTTATCGGTGTATTAAATGTCACGAGTTTTTCAAAACACCATAACTTTAAATCATCAAATTATATATGTATTGTCTTCCTCGATCTAAAATGTGTTTATTCAATAAAATTAGATATTTAGGTATTTCAATTTTGTCCAAAGTAAATATGAAAATGTCGGTGTTTTATGATACATAAGTGACCTGATGAAAATCAACAAAAACTTTACGATAAAATATTTACGCTATGTCAAAATTTACTATCAAATACTGCCTACGTGATATCTATACAGAATACTATATGTGAATGTGACTTACAAAAAAATGTTATAAAACAAAAAATGAATACTATTATAAAATTTATGAGATGTGGACTAGCTATTGTTATCTTTGCTGAAATATATCTTTTTTTTCTTATAAAACTTGTTTTGATTTTTAGTCTTTCCATGCATAATCATTAAAGAAACTTTTATTTTTATTTTCATAGACACATGTATTAATGTATACGTAATAATATAGACAACAAACATCTATTTCATGTGGGTGTGTGTGTGTGTGTGTGTAAAACTGAAACGGAAATTTTAAAGCAGGAACATTATTTTGTAATCGTAAAATGAATCAGTAAACTATTATTATAATACTTATAGTTGATAACTAAACCTAAGAGAAGGAAAATAAAACCGTTATACTACAATACAAAAACTGGAATAAAACCTGATTTGGAAAACTCAAAAATAAAACTAATTTAAAAAAATAAATAATAATAAAAATAATATAATAAAAATAAATCGAGAATATAAAATTAAGCAATAAAACTATATATGGAAAAAACGAAATGTAAAAGTAATTCGTAGATTGTTAATGCAAAACAAAACGTAATAATAAAGTTAATTTGAATTGAGATTATAAATTTGATATAAATTCTAATAGATAATTAGAAGTATTAATACATAAATCAAAAATGTATTATTATTATTAATAAGCATTGACAGGGAGAACGAGTAGTATCCCCTCTCACCCCTAATTTGTGTGTGCGCGCATACGTGCCTTTAAAAAATCTATAAGTTTGCATATAGAAGGATCGATATGTTGCTTGGAGTATTTCATGTGTTATTTAACAGTAATTCAATTAGCTACCAGTATACAAACTGAGATACTCATCCTACTTTGCATACAAAATATTACTTGTTAAATATTTCTATCAACTTATTATATTTAAGAGAATAATAGGATTATAAATAACTCATTAATACCCAGAAATGTTGTGCTTTAATATATTTTGTCAAGATCTTTTTTATACAGACATCAGGCGTCGAAAGCAAGGAGCATACGACCCATGAACATTAACTCACGCAATAACGTGCCGTTTTCACTTTTTTTCATCTCCAGAACAAACTTTTTTACAATTTACTTTCAGATTGCACTTTTCGAAAATCCTTAAATCAATAAATAAAAATCCGACTTTGAATCGACAATAATGGCTGCTTGGTGAACACTGCCGTTTACATACAATAATCCATAACAATTGGAAATTCTGAATAGCGTTCGGTCGATCAGCAAAAAGTACGAACGACAGATTAGCATTTTAACATTTACACAGTATATCTCCGCTTGAGTTATGATGCACCTGAAAAAAATTTATTTTCCCAAAATGATATACAAATTCTCATTCCATTAATGGCTCGCATGAAATGGAGGAGCAATGCAGTTTTCGTTACTTTATTTTATAATTTTTGATTACTCGTAGTGCTGTTAATTATTAGCACTGTAAAACAAAATGATTCTTTAAGTTCATTAATCTCGAATAGATATTAAGAAAATAAACATTGATTGCAGGTACTGATTATGATTTTTTGTCTTTGATATACGTAAACTCGATTAAGTGTATTTCCTTAAAAACAATACAACTTTAGAAACAAAAAGTAATATCATTATAAGTAGTTTGTATCAATTTTAAACTCAAAATAGATTTAACGTAGTTTAAGTTTAAATTATTTATTTTTTTACAAGCTGCATGATGAATTGTTTTTATGAAACTTTTGATTTTAATTGCAGTTAGTCTACTAATTATATTTTAATGTTGAAGTAACGGAACCTGCATATATCAGCTGTATTAAAACGAGAGAAAAGTATATGATCGTTGGGACGTTTAGGTGTTCAACGTTCGACAGTTCTCAAAATTCATCGTCTTGTGCAGGCGTAGATACTGTATAAAGTACAGGTTTTTTCCTCTTTTTTTTCTCTACAATTAATCGCTTACTAGTTACATTGGTCCTTTAAGGATGATGCGCCGTTTGTTTGGCCACCAAAAATGTTGTTCACTCGCAATGTCCAAAGCTGCCAGTAGTGATTCTTCGAAGCACTACGAGTCTCATGGATCTCGTTATTTCCTTTTTGTCTCTCAACTTTCTCGCCCTCAAGGAAATAAGGTTTAGATACACAATATTGTACTACGGCTGCTAATCTGTACATAGTCACAAACGACAAAGGTACTGTACTGTTTTTTACCTATATAAGATTAGTGTACAGTGATTTTTCAAATATTTCAAAAGATAATGAAAGTTTATTAAAAAAACTCTTCTAGAGTAGAACATAAATGTATGTTTGTAATCCTTTAAATATTTTCATCGAAATTACTAATTTAATTAAAAATATTTGCTTGTGTGATTTTTTTATCAGTTAATTTATTTACAATTTAAATTTAGGTTTATTACACTATACAAAAGTAAATAAATTTATAATCGAAATTGAAAAATCCAGTAAAAAAAATTAATAATGCTGAAAAAAACAACTGTTTAATATAACAAATATTTTTAATCAACACTTAAAAATTTATAAACATATAAGTAGATTTTTAAATATTCTTAAAATATAAATAAAAAATATTGTGTTAATCAGAGTTTTAGTGAGCACAATTAACACAATTAATTTGTTAATATTTGGAAAAATCACTATATGCTTCTCATAATTCGAATTCCAACGCAATCCGTTCGTTCTTTCTCTCATTCAATCTCGATCCCACTCATTCATTTTTTCTTTCACTCCCTATATATGCCAACTGTATATATATATATTTATAATGGATAAGAGCATGATGGGGCTGTGAGCGACTGAACGGCATATGTCTACCCGGAACAAAGTATACAATAGCTCACGTTTATTTTATTTCAACTTTTCCTGTGCACTCTCGCAATTACTATAGATTTAAAGTAACGATTAAAATATAACTGAAAATCAATTGCAGTCTTTTGCGAAGTCTTTTACAATGTCTTAAAATTATAAATCGTTGAACCGGCCTAAGAATAACAAAGAATTGATGTATAGTAACAGAAAATAAGAGATATGTGAATATGAGCGTGTGTAATGAAAATTTAAAGTACTTTGGAAGAACACTTGAAAGTGTGCGGATTTTCATTCTTTTTCCATAAAAGTTCGATTACGTATTTGTTATGCTTTTGCTTCCAATTGAATATCATCGGGCCAGTTTTTTCAATAGTTACTACTAAAGTAGACGTTTTTTAAGACTACACTATAATTTAGTGCTTTATACGATACCATATTAATAAGATCATAAATAACAATTGTCTTCTCACCGAATGATATATATATATAACGTTTTAAGACTATTAATAATCTTACTTTTTCATCAACTAGACTCAACTTGTGTAGGCCCCTCGATACAGTAGAGACTCGCACGTAGTCAGCATTCGATTTGAAGTTTTCGCCAAAAACTTATGATAATGTAACTGACGCAAGGAAACGATTTGCTATTACATTGTTTTGCCTTTTTATATTGCGTTTTGTACGTAAACAGTTATAAGCCAAAAGGGTGTGGACGCAAAATTCCAAATTTGTAGAGATATCTACAAATCTCAAATTTGACTTATGTTAAAGAGTACATTATTGTGCGTAAATAAAGATATGATTAATAATATTCATTAGATTTTCATTAGTAAATAAGATAACAAAGTTTTCAGTATCTTTTAATGAATCGTATTAAGAAGTATAATTCAATAAACTCTTTCATATTGACTGGCACTCTTCACTTTAAAGTCTTTACTGATCGATTTTATTTTTCTAAAACTATACATCTTCTTGAAGATATTGTAGAACTTTTGAAATGAATTTTCGAAGTCTTGGCGCTGTTGGCAGTACAATTGATTAGGACCAAAAAAATCCAAGACTGGATTAGCAATATTACAAAGAATTACATAGTTATGAACACAATTATTCGTATCGCCAACACCCTTTAAGCCTTTAACTATTAAAAAATACATGTGTATATATCTGTGTATGCGCGCACACGTGTGGATGTATGTACGTGCGCGCAAGCGTGTGTTATGTATTGTGTGTATGTCAGTGTGTGCGTGTGTGTGTGTGTAATATTATACAAATATAAACGATGGTGCCTTTACGTTACGTGTTCGCTTTCATTTAACGCTTACATTTGCACACAACTATTATTTTATTTAATATCATTGTACATCGTCACACTGCATCTTTTGGCAGCAGAAAAACTATTCTCTTGAACTCTTTAAAATTTTTTAAACCCTTAAGTGGAAACTGGAGATACTGTGGATTTTGCACAATACTTCTGCAATAATCATAGCAGAAAAACTTTTTAATATATACTTATAGATTCATGGAAGATATTAAGAGACTAAACACGATTAGCGAATATTGATCAAATAATAAATAAAAATTTACTACCATAACAAAGATAAAAACATAATCACTAGCCAAAAATTAAAAAAAAATTATCCTTTTAGGATTCAGTCAAAAAATAAACGGATTGAAAGAAAACCTATACGCCATATGATATTAATGTAAAAAATGAACTCGAAAAATTATTTATTTTGAAAATCGCAATGCGGAAAGACCACTGGGCGATTCCAATAGAATATCAGCGAAATTCTATATAAGATTATCGTTGTATCGATAAATGCACTCACACATACGCGCATACACATATACATAATCGCGTGATTTCACTCCAATCGCGCAAAACCGATATAATACACGCACACGCGCGTGCGCTACGCACGTGAACACAAGTGACGCGCATTTTCTATGGCTACGCGCGAAAAAAAGCCTCAGGCATATCTGAACACCATTGTGCACTTTTGCCTATTATTTTTTTTTTCAATTCATGCATTTATAACTTCACCATAAAATGTACTTTCCAAAACGAATAAGTATATTTTTCATTATTTTAAATTTCATTTGGAAGGTACCGAATTAAATTGATGTCTATATTCTCTTTCTGTGCGTACACATTAAAATTGTTTTACTGTTCAAAATATGATAATTAATAACTTGTTAGATATGTTAAATTTCACACAATGTCAAAAATAACTTAATATAATTTTTATCGGATTAGAAAACCAAAATATTTACACTATTAGAAGTCAGTCAAGGTTCGCGTAATAGAGAACGGCTTTCTATTTTCAACCATATTTGCTTTTGTGAATCTCGCAAGTTTCGATGGTATTTATAGAAACCGAAGAATCAAGGATCTTTTCACTACTTGCGAAACCTTATGATACAGTACCGGGAAGTACATAAATGTTTAATGTAACTCGGGCATCAAACATTTAATGGCAAAAATAAATAAGGATTAAGGATAAACAATGTTTTTCTTACAAAATGTCTCTACTAGTTGTGGGCAAACCATTTGACTTAAAAATAGAATTCTTTGATTAATTTACTGCATTTTTTCTTATTCTGATGATTTTCTAAAAAAAATACTCCTACGCTTCTACATCAAACATTGTACACACAAGATAGTAGACATGTTTAAAACGAAGATTACCTTGCTTACTTCTACACCGTTATAACAATATTTTCCTTTCAAATAAACTCGGCGTAGAAAGGAAATTTTTTTTTTTTATTTATAATTTTCATTGCGCAACTGCACAATACAAACAAATTACCTTTGCTCCTGATTCGATGTATAAACGAACAATTTAAAAACAAGGCATCGTTTTTTGATCGCAATAAAAACTTTTGTAATCGTTAAAATAGTCTTTATACAAAATTATCCGTATTAATGAAAAGAAAAATAGACCAGAGAAATGAACCAAATGCCAGTTTCACGAAAACAAAGTGCAACCTGGCGTTCAGTACGACGTAGCCATAAACGCGCGCAACGAGCTTGGCGCGCGCATCACCCTGGTATGACAAATTACAGATTACATAGGCAGTATATACATTTCTTACACGAGACGAATATATATATATATTTTTTTTTTGTTCTTGTCCTTATCCATTTCTTTGCATTCCTTCGCTTCCTCAATACTAGCGCTTCGTATGTAACGGGCGGAGATTCGAATTTCGAGAATTAAAAACTACTGAAAGGCTAAAACGACACCCCCCTTAAAAATAAAATAAAGCACCAGAGAAAATAACATGAAATGCAAATCTTGGAAGATCAAAGTTATGCTTAAATGCTTGCAGCATGATTGTTGAAAGTATAGAGAAAATATTCACGATTAATAAAAATGAATATCTATGACTCATTTCTCCTGGTGTGTCTGCCTGTCGCTACAGTAAGCCGCGCAATTACTCGCGTGGCAGTTAAAAGAAATTGTAACTATTCGATTTAGATAAACGAAAAATTCAAGGTATATTATATATATCTTCGTAGGTACCAAGGTACGCAACGGATCAGAGGCCCAGCAGGCAGGAACGCGTCTACCTACCGAGCATCATCACATCACCCTCCTCTTCGTCACATTACCCCGAAACCGCAGCGTGTGCCTCAATCTCGGCCCGGCTCTGCCATCCTCGAGATATCTCTCAGTCTTTCGATATATAAGCTTGATCATCAGCGTCACCGCTCACAGAGCTCGCTGAGCGGGTCGCGCTCCAAGGTTCATATGAATCGGGGCAGCGCACCGGCGGGACGGTGGTACATGTAGGGGGCGCGCGGCATGCCGCTGAAGTGTCTTTGGCGTTGGTGCGGCAGCAGGGGGTGATGCAGCTGGCCTCTTCCCGAGGACGACGACGCGGCCTGCTGCTGCTGATGATGAGCGTCTTGCTGCTGCTGCTGAGTTGACGGCTGAAGGAGGTGGGAAGCACCGTCACCGAGGTCGAGCTCCAGCTCCTGGGGCTCGACGAGCTGCAGCGCGCCGAACGAGGCGGTGGCCATAGCCACATCCGGCATTATGCCCGAGAGGTGGCCCTCGCTGCACGAGTTGCCCTCCGAATGCTGCGAATCAGAGCGATGGATGATGTTACTTGGTAAAGGAGAGAGAGAGAAAGGGAGAGAAAGAAAAAATAAGTTGCCGGGTATATATATAGGTGAGACTTTTTTCCAGCCCCGGCAATTTAGATGCCGCACAGAGGTACTGTCAATTGTGCGGTTGAAAAGTAAGTGCCTATATTTTTTTTCTGTTTCTTTCGGAGAAGAATGAAAATATTTTTACTCTGAAAATAGCCTTGAGTGTTTGTTGGGAGATCAAAAGGATGGAATTGTTTTTTGTCAACATTTATTATACGATGTATTTCAGTGACACCAATTTTCATTAACTTAGATTGTAAAATGCGTCAGTAGGTACTATATAATCTTTATAACGTAAGTCAACAGCTGAAATTGAAGAATCCGTCAATGGAATGAGAAGCGTTGGACGAAATTGGGCGATCTTTATTTGAAAGGTGATAGGGCAACTTACAGCACGAATTACATCATTGCAAAAGTAGTTAAATATACCCATTGTTAAACCGAGACGTGACAAAATCTCAAGGAAATTATTCATCAGAGCATCGGGAATGCATTTTTTTTAACGCTTTATCTAGTTCCAACACGTTGTTGTAAATTTGTACTCCGATGATTCTATCTGTCGACACAATTTGCTATACGAATATTCATATTTTCTAATGTATTCGAAATATTGGATAAACAGGCCGGGCAATTTTTAGCGTGCACTTATAGAAAACGAAATAATCTATTCATAACAAAGAATCGAACAGATTTCCACACAATATAGGGAAATTAGCAATTTTCATTGTTATCAGTTAAGTTTAGCATGTCAAATGATTGGTCTATACCAGCAATGATGAAGCTACTATATTGACACAGCGCTACTGATCTTCTACGCACTAACGCGTAAATTGACAGTCTCACGTTACCAGAGACAAATCCTGTACTGCGCAGTACACATTTCGCAAGAGCATCACGTTCTTTTCTATTATGCACTATGCAAAATAAATGTAATAATTAGAATTTCAATTGATCAAAATCATTTCTACGTGTAAATTTTTTAGAATCACATCCTATACATGCAAGTAGCCGAACGAGAAACACGCCAAGAAAGTTCATTTATTCCGATAACTCATTCCCGCGTCCCAAAAACTCGGCTATTCACACTCCGCTGCACGTTTATCTCGGCAATCTTCACCGCGCGCAGCGAATATTCGCTCAGCTAGATACATTAAGTATTAGACTCCTCGTCGCGCTAAAAATTGCCCTACATCGCTCAATTCCACACTGAATATATATATACATATATATACGCCGGGATATGAGACCCAATTGAATGAGCGTCATCGTCGTCGTCGTCGTGCAAGACAACATTATATATACGCACCTCGGCGGCAAGTCTGTAATTCTCTCCCTCGGTGACGATGGCAGGCAGCTCGTGATGGCGATGGTGGCCGTAGGGAGCGGCGTGCCGCGGGAAGGTCATGTTACGGCCCATGGGACCGGACAGAGGACCGCCACCGATGCCACCACGCGTATCCCGGTTGCCGCTGGCGCCGCCGAGACCGTCGCCCGCTCCGCCCATACCTAGCAGCGAGTCCTCGTCCGCGCTCATCGAGTTCGCATCCTGCTCGCTGAGGCCGTAGCACGCTGCGTTCTGGAAGAATGAAAGAAGTGAAATTAATGCAAACGTGAGGAATTTATATGATAAAAATTTACGTATTTATTTAAAAAATAAAAAAATTTCTGAAAAAAAAGAATATCGTGTCATTTGAACCTAACCCAAACTCTGTAAAATCCAAAAAATTTATGGTGTAAAATTTTTTGTAATTTTACTAAAGTATTTTCTCAGTGTAGTAATTTCTCAGATATCTAGTTACTGACCCTTAGGTTTTGGGTCTAAAAGTCAATATGTTCTTGGTATGTAAAAATGTAAAACAACGATTATATTATGTTGACAATGATTTCTTAATCAAGTCATAATTACTTCGTTAAGTAATACCACAAATTAGTGGAAACAGCTAAAAGTTTATATGAAATCAGCGCATGTGCGGAGGGAAATTCTGTTTTATTGCAATACGTAATTGCCTAAAATCTATGTAATTAGCTCTTTTCCAATGTAACAAAAGTGTTAACTAGATTGTAGAGCTAGTTAAAGTAAGTGATCGTGATAGCGATTTCAACGGAAAGTCAGGATTAGGTCACAATATTGCAATGCGCGGAAAGTGAGACAGTTTAATAACCCTTTGCCTGGGTCGCTTCGAGCTACGTTGCTGAAAGATTCGCATCAAGCCTATTGAGGATAATTACAGTCAGCATAATGTTATTTTATAAGTCCATATGACCATTGCAATTCTCAGAAGAATATATTCACTACTTTCTTTTGCTATCTATACTTTGAATCATTAAGATTTAATTGCAAAAAAAAAAAAAATTTACAAACACTTACAAGACTTAAAATGATGAATCATGCAACTCTATAAAACGTAAAATCACAAGTCATTACCGATAAAGTTCTGTATGACACTATTCATTTTTCACAAATCGTGATCATAAGAAATAAATCAAGATCCACGTTGATTTATCTTTTTCATGATATCATTTTTTAAGAAATAAAAGTAGCGATGATAATACTTCAAATAAATCATTGTAAATTTTTAAATTGTTATCCGCAATTCAGAATGTTAAATTGAGTCCTTCAATTTTACAATCGCTATATTATCTACATTTAAAATATGAAAAATTGAGGATATATTAAATTGAAATATAAAAACATTATACATTTACAAAGAAAAAATAATCTTGAGATAAAATTATTCTACCTTCAAAGTATCCCCCAGAAGTGCTACAAATAATAAATAAACTTGAATTTATAAAAATTATCAAAAATGATTAGCGATATTGTATATAGTATTTAGTCCATTAACATTTTATCTATACTAACGAAAATCATCAAATCATATCAGCTACTTATTCCAGGCGCTCCCACTAACAATTTGATGCCTCTCGGGGCAAATCAAGCGCTGAGATTGAAAGCCAAGACCTTTATTTCTTTTATTCTTATGTAAGTTATTTTTATATACCGTCAATATATATTTAACATTATTAAAAATGACACCGATTTCTACAAAAAAAGTGTAAGGATCTAAAAGAAAGGCACAAAAAAGTAGTTTATCATTTCTAAAAAAATCTGCTTAGGGAATTAGGTTAATTAACAAAGTCTCTACAGAATTACTATCCAAATATTTCTTTATCCAGAATAGATATAATTTGTACAAGTTGCTGAAAAATATTAGAAGAAGAAGTAAGTGAAGAGTGCTACATCTGATGTACCGAGTTTATTAGTCAACAATCATAAGTTTTTACGCCAATTATCATCAGTGACGAAATTGATAACGATAGTCAGATTTTTGCAAATGAACTCCATAAGACTTTGTTATTTAAAATTAAAAAGTTAACCCGTCAAAAAACACTTCAACTGTGAAAACAGAAACTAAGTCGCAGTCGAAGGCCTTTGCATGCCAATCACTAGGTAGTAGTAAATAATTTTTGTTTTTAAACATCCTTCTATCATTTTACTCTTGAGTAAAATTCGATATTCTATGCAAACTTAACATTTGACAACTGAAAGAGAACGTGCGCTACATTAGCAACAAAGGTGCTTCTTCCAAGCCTTGGGAATGATAATGAAAAGGACATTTAAAGGTCTTTTCTGCATTAACAATTAAACTAGTATACTTGAAATTTGATTCGTACTATTTTGGTCGACGGCCATAAAAAAGTAAAATTAAGTTCTTTTCAAACATCGAAATTTCATGTTTTGGAAAAAAAGTAAGAACATTTTAACTAATGAAATAATTTTAATTAATAAGTATCATTTTAATCAACTTTGTACCTTGTATATCTATTATTTTACAGGTTACTTTCATTTTTACTAATGTAGAAAGAATACAAACAATGAACATTATATTTTTAATAAACATGAGGTATGAAATACGGAAGAAACTATTATTGAATGTTAATCGACTTTGAATTTTATGAGACAATTTTTTGAGAAACGTAAGTAGCATTTCTTTTGCCGTTATTGACGACCATCTTTATTATCGTACAGAATGATTTTAATGTTTCAAAAAATTTAAACATCATTCTCTATAATGGAAAATCATGAAATATCATTAGCATTCTCTTCCTTGACGTTTCTCACTGCAAGCTCTCAACTATTCTAATAGCTTCTACTTGTACCATCCCGCTGCCTTGAGCCACTGCTACTACTTTAGTATTGCGCAACGACCTGTGTGCTACACTTGACATTTGGCTTTTCCTTATCACTTTGTATTCGTTTAAAAAAAAATTAACCGCGGAAATAGCGAACGAATGAAAAAATTTAGGTACCAGCTAATTTTACACACCAGCAAATACGCATCATATTAGTCAAGTCTAAACGAACAAATGAGTTGTTTTGTATTAGAAAACCCATTAATAAGTGATAACAATGTTGGCGGTTTATCAGCAACTAATTTAAAACGTTTTAAATAATTGATGAGCACAAAACTGCGCGGTAGGAAACGACGAATTTAGCGACCTTTATTACGCATTTTCAACTAAAAACAATTTTTACGACTTTTCAAAAGACAAAATGTCGATTTGTTTTTATGAGTTTTGCCTACTTAATATCATTACAAGAAACATACTAAGTTGTTAATGGACATATTTTATTCATGAAAAATGAAACACTGCATTTTTTATGTATTAATTTATTTTAATGTTATAACTAAATATCGTTTTACTAGTTGATAACCGTAACTAAGCGTTGACGTAAGCGTTTACTATTTTTCTTTTTTTTTCACATAATAAGCTGAATAAGTAAAATTTTGTAATTACTCATATAGGTATAGTATAGCATTAAACTCGTATAAATGGAACTTTTAGCGAAACTCACACCACTCCCTTGAAGTCGATAACTTATCATTGGTTTATTAAGAGTAGAAAAATCGCATGTACCATGATGTATAGAGTCCCGATAATTTTGTGTGTATATCCCAACACTTTAACAGTTTCAGTGTTCCCATTACACGCGGCAATCTTAGAAGTGTCTGCAGACTCAGAAATTTTTCTTCCATAATCTCGCACTAAACTAGTTTACATCTTGGGGCTACACGAGCAAGAGAGATAAAACTATTATTGTGACGGCAACTTTTTACGTTTCAAGAGAAAAAAGGAATTGGACGCGCGCTTTAAAACTGTCAAAATTAACCCGAAAGTCGACTTTCCCAATAAGTCCAACCTGCGTGTGATCGACGGTACATTCGTACCACCGCCTCAGGCCAAAAAATTCCCAATTCTTTGGGTCCATTGGTTAGCATGAATTCTGCATTATGAGGCGCGGTGAAATAATTTTGGTACGTATTACGGATGGAAGATGCCGCGAATACTTTGCGTAAAGTAATAATATCACTTTTCATTGGTAACGTAATTGATCCCAAAAGTGTGTTTTCTTATGATCGTAAAATTTGGTATCCGTAATAAATAGAATGATATACATAATTATGTAAAATTTCGATATACGTTTTGAACAGAACACGAATATAAAATAATTTTCATTATTATATTAACATAATTAATATTTGGTAATAAAAATAGTAATTTATCTATACAAAACCAACAAATGTACAAGTGCCAAATTAAACGCGCACACGATTTCTAATCTCTAAAGTCCTCTGTCTTATACTATCAGACAAATAGGCTGCATGGGAACAATGTACTACCTTAATTACCTATATCTTCAGTTTTTTGTTTCTTTTATTTTATATCGTATATGAGGAGCTATAGCAACGTCAACAAAGATAACATATCGCAAGTTGTAGCTGTCCACAGCAATCAAGAAGCCACAAAGCTTAAAACAAACATAGTTTCGTGCAAACTGATAAGAATACTTCATATTCTATAATGTCAAACTAATATTTCCATAAATCAATACAAATAAAACGACTTAATTCGCAATCTCGTGACAACCCCGAATCTCCGAACGACGCCGCGCCCAGAGCCTAAAACCGGCCGATTTCGGTGCACTCTCGCCGTGCAAAAAGCGCGCGGACTCGCGTGCACCTCGTTGCACGTGGCGCGGCCTCGTCGATTCTCTGCAGCTATACTGCTGGCAGTTCTCGCGTGTATACGTCGCCGTCCCCCCCAATTCCTCGTATACGCACATATACGCTTAATACGCGCGCGCGCGGGGTAGAGACCGCGCGCACAGCACAGCACAGCACAGTTGGCAGACTGCAAGCGCGCGACTACGGTGCGGCAGAGGGTCAAAGTCAAGCAGTCGTCAGTCGGCTTCGCAGCGCAGCCTCGCTCGCATCTCGTCCTCGTGTACATATACATACATACACTCTTTCGGTGAACGTGTGCACCAGTCGCCCGGCTACCGCTGCTGCTGTAACTGCTCTCGTTTCGTGCTTTTCGAGGTGCCCAATACATCGCAGTGCGCTGCACGCGGACGATTTTTTTTCAGTGTATACACGCTAACAAGTTATATAGCCGGTGAGTTAAATTAAAAAGTACGCGCCCGCGCAACTGCCACGCGACGACGCAGATTAGTGTGTTTTGGGTGTGTGTGTATGTATGTGTGTGAGTGAGTGAGTGTGTGTGTGTGAGTGCGTGTGTGTCGCGCGTGGGAGGGAAAAAACGAAGCGACGTGTGATAGTTTTGGGGAAAATCCACGTGACAATTCGCGAGCATCTTACGTAAAGCGCGTGAGTGAGTTGAAAGTGTTTTGAGATGGCGTGAGGAAAAAAATTTTATTTTTTATTTACGAGGTGATCCCGAAATTGGATTTGGAGGTAACTGTCGGTTTCGAAAGTAGTTTCGAAGAGTGGAAAACCCGCTTTTTTGACAGTCCAAAGTGAATTGGGTGTGGGTACATGTGGAAATTTTCTTCTGATCGCGTTGGATGAGATATGATATTATACATATACAAATATGAGAGTAAAAGTTTGGAGCAAACAGTTCACTTCGCATTCTTACATCGGTACAAAACTTTCTTAAAAAAAAAAATCGAATGAGTTTTGTCATTTACTTACAATATCCATATTCAAATTTAACTTCAAATTATGTAGGACTTATTCAATTTTTCATGAATACTCACATTTTACCGATAACAATTCTTTTTTGGTCCCACTAATCATTTTAATATATGTTGGCGATAACACTTTTTGACATTACTTACAAAAAAAAAAGACAGGTCCACGTTCATTACTTTAAATAATTTTCAACTCTCAAAGTTTAATAAGTATTGTCAATAATTTCGATAATTCTATTATAGAATTTTAAATTTAAAAATATATATATACTGAACATTGATATTTTCTAATGCAAGAATAATTAAGTAAAGAAAAAGTTTATACTGGTTTGTATAAAAAAGTGTAAAAGAAATTAATAGAAGTGCTAAAATATGACAATTTTAATCAAGTCGATTATATTACACGGAAATAGAAAACTGTCGGACTCAATGACTCAAATTGCAAACTCTCGATGTGCGTGACAATATACAATGGCATAAAGACGTGAATGTCACTCACGTTTCGTGGAAGATACGAATAATGCAGTGTCTAAAATGCAAGATTATACTTATCAATGAACAAAATTTAAAAAAATTCTTTTTTAATATTCATGACGTTTTGCCAACAAGATAACAACTTGATTACAAATATAACCTAGTTTAACTCTTCTAGTACATTTTCATGGAAAACTAAATTATTAATAAAATAATAACGAAATCAATTGAATTAAATTTTGTAAAAATATACATATGGTGACGGAAGATATCTTTGAAACTATATTAAAGCTTTAGCAGACAGAACGATGGCATGATCTGACATCATAAATAATGGAAGATTAATTATGCCATAACTTTTCATTAATAAATAATTAAACGCTGATAATTAGATTTATCAGTGCAGACGAGTTACATTCTACGGATACTATTTCCTCGCTCACTCGATTACCGCCGACGAAGAGTTCAATCACCATTAAATTATTTTTATTTCACTTCTATTTCACAATCATGCCAATCATCCGCAATCATCGAATTAACGTTTTTTCTTCCAATTACAATTCGACCAGTCACACGTTACATCGTACGCAAAGGGGAGTGACTTTTCTATACTTAGTTGTTAAGCTTATAAAACCGGTAATTGTGCCTCGCGAAACACAACTGCTTTTTAACGGAATAGATATATGCACTTGACATCCCCTATCAAATATTTATTTTTTTCTATTCTTTCCCGTAGCGCGATAAAATCTTTACGTAACAGATACGATAAAACACATCAACTAGACCAAACAAATAAAAAAATTCAAATAAAATATTTATAGCGGTGAGATACTAAACTGGGCGTTACGTAATTAAAATAAATTATTAATTCACTAAAAACATTACCGGGAAACCAAATTCGTTGCGTACTGCAAGAACTAATCGCCCCATCATATAACATTATACGCCGGCCGGGTGAAAAACGATAAAACTTTTATTTCGCTCGCCTCATAACCGATTTCCTGAAATTGCTACACTCGCCGTTATTGTCCAAACCGGGGAGAGAAAACCGTCATAAAGCCAGCGGCGAAGAGAGTGTAACAATCTCTCTGCCTCTCTCTCTCTCTATCTCTCTCTCGCTCTCCCTCTCTCCCCCGGAATATATACGCGCACCGCGCAGACATGGAAATTGAAAAGTGGCAAAAAAAGCTGGAAAAACGCCCGGCGAATAATGGGAGCCGCCGCTGCGCTTGATCTCGCGGTAAATTTCAAATGGCCCGCGCTGCAATTATGGCTCGTTTTACGCGCTATGGGCAAAAAAGTTTTCGCGAGCTGCAGCAGCGCCCGATCCTCCCGCTAGCATGTATAAACACGCGGGATTGGCGCGTGAAATAATGCTTTTTTCTCAAACAAAATTGGGCTCGCGTCGCTTGTTGTTTAGTTCTCTTTTCTCTCTCTCTCTCTCTCTGTATCTATCTCTCTCGGCAGGAATTTGTTTTTGCGCTACTCTACAGAACGCAAAGTGCGCGTCAGACGGTTGCCGGATATACCGTTAGATAAAAGCCGAGTGCAGAAAGCGGCAAAACTATTTTTTCTTTCACATTGCCTTTATTTTTAATTGGTCGATGGATCTGTAAAGAAGGTATAGAATATAGTCATAGGTCAGCGATTCCGGGATGCAATTATTCGCGTGAGGCATAAAAACAGTTGCGCAAATAGATGCGCGTCGCATTGAGGGAACTAATTGAATGGCCGAGCTCTTAATGACTGTGACAATTTGGTAAACGACGGTTGCATTGGGTATAACTTGAACCAATTCAAAGTAGGTCAGAGTGAATAACAAAAGTCTTTTTTTATCTGCTTTTTTATACTAAAATGAATTGAAACACCAATAAAACGTTATCTATTCTAATTTGTGAGGATACAGGCACGAAAAGCTAACTTTAATCAAGGTATATATTTTCACCCGTAAATGTAAAAGATCGAGCTAAATAATTTATCAAGAGTACATTAATATAACCACGAAGCATGTTAAGGGAAATCCAAAAGACATTGAATCTCATTAAATTACAGTAAAGTGTAATTTTAGTTGTCTTTTAATTGCAAATGATTGTCTGCTTTTAATTCTTAGAACATGGTACATGCGATGTTTTCGAAAATATTTTTTGACCTTTAGAAACAATGGTAAATGGCATTAAATACCGCATTAATTTTTGTTTTCAAAATAGAGAATTCCAAGTTCCTTTTCTAAACGACCTTTGTTATAAATCAGAAAATGTGCTAGTCAGCTGTATTTTTTCCTAGATAAAGAAAGTTATTGGATTAATGAATAATGCATAAATAAATAAAATTTCAATAAATAGTCTATAAAGACGTAAAACGAACGATTATTGATTTTCATAGACAGTGGAAAATCATGGATTACATTGCCGCTGGCTACAATCTAACGTTTACGATGGCTTTATTCATTTTTAATTGGTGAGCAATATTTTAATTTTGCACTAATAACACAATGTATCAAACCCAATGTAGCCGTACAAAATTATCGCTATACGCAAATAAAACTCAGACTATTCCAATACACAATTAGAATATGTTATCCATATTGTAAATTTACGAAAATTTGCACAAACTAATTGTTATCTTGAAAACAAAATAATTTCTTTGAAGAAGATAATTAAAAACCACATTAAATACATTCAAGGATAATTTATTCATCCACTCAAAATCCTACCATAAAATTTTATTTGTTTTAATGTACATTAGGTTTTTTTTTCAAAACCACGAAAACCATTTACTGTTAACTTCATCACCATTAAAATAATGGTTTAAATTTTTTCAACTGAAATGTTGAACATGTGATTGTACTCTTTGTTATAAAACCTGTTTTCACAATCTTTAAATAATTTTATTATTATCATTGCAATGAAAATTAAAAATAATTCTTACTAATCAGTAGTTTTATTAAATTATTATTACATTATTTTATTTCTTCACGTGGCAATACTTAATTCATTTGTAAAATGAAAAGAAAGTAAATGAAGTCATTCGAACTTTGAAATTCGAAAAATGTGCATTACTAAGATGCTTTCCGTCATCGGCTTATGAATTAACCAAGAAACCAGACATTCAGACAATCAATATCCCTTGGAAACACAGCAAACATCATCGGTGGCGGTATGCGCTCTTGTGTACGTTTCACAAAGAGCGCCGTTTTTAAACTCCCCGATACCTACTCACCGCGTTCCACGCGCGTTTTGAAGTCCACCTTACGCAATGGCCGGCTTGAATACGGATTGCAGTCAATTAATCACAGCCTGCTGATGAATTGACCGCGCGCGGAGCAACGCAGACGCGGAAGCCAAAATCCTTTACGTAACAGCTTTTCCTTTTCGCACGCGTGAGGAGCGCGTTGCGAAAAAAGGAAGGTTCAGCCACACACGATGGATCGTTTACCCGCGCGTCAGCTGATGCTATCTCACGGCTCGCTCGTATAAAGATGATTTTCCTATTAGCTATAGAGGAAATGATAATCACTTTTTTTTTATTGCCGATCACCAGTTCGCGAGGTTCATCGATCATTGAAACGATTTCTCATTCACGTGTGTGCCGAACTGCTTTACTTTGTCTTGAGTCGTCGCAGTCACTTTGAATTCGAGCTGAATATTTTTATGTTGATGAACTGAAAGTGATTAGAATGAAAAGTCCGACGCATGTCTTTCTCGTTAGATTTGCATCTGAGTTTATTGCGTAGATAGAATAATAAAATCCTCAAAGTTAGTCATCGAATTGGAAATTCATGACATCGCGAATGTAAACAAAAACAAAAATAAAATCAAATTGAATAATTCATAAATAAAAAAGGTGCATTGAAATGATTTTTTTCTTTTTTAATATGACATAAAATCATATCAAATATTTATTGTATGGATAGCTATACTAGGAAGCAATGAAAAAAATTATACAAATATCTGTGTAAACACGGTTGACTTATACGAGTAATTGCCTGAGAAAAAAATAGCACAACAACTCTGTACAATATTGGAGAATTCAATGGAATATAAAGCATTGTAAAGGTTTCCCATTGCAATCATTAAAAGTACGGGGGAAAAGTAGGTTGAAAGTTTAACGAACTATTTAAAATCGAAAGTTAATAAAACTCATTGAATGAACGTAAAAAATGACCATTTTGCTATTTTCAACATAATAAAAAAAAGAAGAAATATATCAGCTTCACGAAGACTGAACTTCCGTGAATATTATGAAAATAAATTTTTCACCTAAAAACTATTTTCCGAAAAATTAAAAATAAAGCTAAAGCACGTAACAAGTCAACGTTTCCGTGTCTATTATAAAAAGCGTGAAAAATAACATCGTTCCGTTAAACAATCCCTAAACCATTAACTAAATAACGACTCCACATCGGAACGTCGCAGTTTGATTACATAAACATCAGAGTGCAATCGAACCGGGTCAACGATTTACAATGCATCAACGAAAATCAGCCAATCCAAAAAAACCCGGTGCGCTCTTTCTCCACACATCCTTTGAAAACACGATCTCAGCATATACAACAGTTGCACGTACCATCATGCGTACAAGCTCGCCGACCCGAAAAAGAATAAAAACGCTAACGCATATGAGGCATGCACGCGCGCATTATGTGCTGACCGGCCGAAAGTCGATTGTGCCGCTGCGCTGTAGTCGTCCCGTTGCAGGCAAGTGGGCCGTCCGAAATTAAACTTGGCACGTGAGCATTCCTTCGCTGCTTTGTCGCCTCGCGTGTCTATATACATACGTGGGAGGGAGAGAACTTCACGCGCGCCAACTTTAACATTTGATCTGTTTAGGATCTTACTTTTTAATTCGATTCGCTTTTAGTGCGAGCTTTGAGTTACAACCGTCGACGTCGCGTATGTGCGCGCAACAAATGCGTTTTCTTGATACGTGAATGTAGGTGGAATTTAGATGTAAACCGAGAGATAAGGATGAGTGTAAGTGCCGACGTTTGGAAATATTTATTGCGTTTGCTAACTGTCGGCTCGCTAGCGTTATCGGATTTTTAATGCAACTAGCAAAATTCAAACGCGCTTCGCGCGCACTATTTTGTTTTTGGGGTTGTGAACACTTTTTCACTATTATTTAATTTTAATTAGTTTAGTTTCAAAATTCAAATCTAGCACATTTTTAATATAAAAAATTCAAATATTCGCGCTTTTTTCAAATAACCAATCGCACATCGAGTCTTTAAATGAGCCACTATTTCCGGCTATCATTCTTTTAAGAGTGGAGACCGTATATAGCGTCTGGTGTTCCTTCGCGAGTTTATATATAGGTGATCAGTGAGTACTGTGTGTTATACAAATTGTGTAATTTTACTGCGCGCCAGAACGATAAAATCTTATGACAGACCTGTACGTATATTTTATTTCAAGGCATTAAATGACAATTAAAGATTGATTTCGCGAAAGAGCATTTTCCCCATATTCGCAAGCCACGTTGAAATTGAGCCATCGTCGGGATTAAATAACACTTCCCATTTACCATTTAATAGAGAAAATTCATTAATTCATCGAAGCTATTCGCATAATGCAACTTGTGCAAAGCGCACTTGTACGTAACTCGTTGGGTCAGAATGAAATTGGCGCCATAATTCGCCAGACACGCTCATTAAGGAAACTTCACGTGTGAAAATGACGAACGATGCTCGCACTTTCTTCCTATACCTCTATACAACATAACACACACCGCGCTACACATGTAGGATTACAACACGCCGCGTGTTTTCTCTCGCAGCGCGCTTATGCCGAACGGAATTTTCATGCGCACGTCGAAATCCGAGCACCGCGCGAAACTACTTATAAGAAATGCTTGCCTTTGTGTGCATTCGCGCTTCACGGATGATTTGCATACGTAAGGCTGCATCTCCCGACGCGTCTCACGAAATGCCAGCGAGATATTGAATCATAGCGCCGTTCGTCGCGTGCACCTGTGTGATTTTTCAATAACGGCTCTCTGTCTTTATACCATTTTGCTGTTTTTTTTTTTTTTTGTTTTTTTGTCGAGGCAAAAAGACGCACGCGATAAAGAATCCCGATGACTACTTAGTTGGGCGTACACGACGCGACACAGAGACCAGCAAAGCACGCGGACCTTTGTCCGTAGCCACGTGGAGGCGATGGTAATTTTTGTGATAGTACTTAGTCAAAGCGGTTTTTTTTCTTTTTTTTTTGCAAGAATTCTCGCGTGTATCGCAGTTTATCTGATTGTTATGGGTGATTAATTCATAGCACGGATTGTATGCATTGTACGAGACGGTACGAGAGATACTAACAATATTACATTCAATTTGTCGAGTGTGCATTGACTTCTCATGCATCATTTTATATGTTACGCTTTGCTCAGATTCATCGAATTTTAATACAACTGTTGCCGTTAGTTTGCACGTTGTGTATAACGAAATATTACGTGATTTGCAAAATCTACTGCCATTTTGTGGGAGAAATTAGAAAAATTTTATGACTTTTTCCTCATTGGGTCAAGGAATTAATGATCTTTTTGTATTGACATTTCGAAGTACAGTAATAAGTAGATTTGAATATTCATTCATGTTTCACAGAAATTATTACTATGGCTTTTGTCTATTTAAATAACCGGTTACAAAAAAAATAATGAAAAAAATGTTAAAGTAGTATTTCATCTATATCTGCGCACACGAGTATTGACTGAAAATTTCAAAATAAATCGATCTTGACAAATATTATTTGAGAAGGAAAGATCGACCGTGACTAAAGTACATACGTTTATGTATATTACGTTGACATTTCTAAACCTTTATTCTTTTATAAAAAAATCCAGAATGTAAAACTTGAGTTTCTTAATTTGTTTTTCTGACTGATGCAAAGTTATACCAAGATTAATAATCTCAGTTCGTATGTCAATTATTTGCATCTTAACAATATAGTCATAGGTTTCGAAGTGCTGTTCTTCATTAATAAATATTGCATCAGAATGTAATGAACCAATTATTTTTTGAATAAATATTTACATTCAAAGGCATACAATAACAGTTCGAGAGTGGAAAATTTTAAATCTTTCAATTAAGTAGAGTACACTTTGTGTAAAAGCTAGCGTTTTGTATGCGACATAAATTACTTGTTATCTTTTTCAAAGACGATTAGTACATTTCTTATTAATGAATTATCATTAATTTTCTTTAACACCAATACAGGATATTTTCGATGTTTAATTAAGATTAAGCATTTTTACCAAAAATCCTTGACCCATCTCTTGACATATATACTCTAATTACGCACATAAAAAAAACGAAGAACGACGCGTCTAACATATAATCAGGGATCTCTTCTTTTCAGGCAACCATGCCAGAGCTGAACGAACCGGTACCGCTGCAAGACATAGAGGGTTTGCTCCAGCAGACGCTAACCTCCCCGTTGAAGGTCCAGGTGAACGACTGGAGACACCTTACGGATCCCGGTGAGAACTTTGGGAGCCTCATACTAGCTATCAACGTGAATGTGACGAGAGAGAATGGCAAGCAGGAGACGCATCACCTCGTGGCCAAGATGCCGCCCAAGTCAGAATACCTCCTCGGTCTCTTTAACAGTCCCATGGCATTCAAGAAGGAGCTTTACTTCTACACAAAAATCGACCCAGCCTTCCTACAGCTGCAGGTATATTATACGTTTGAGACGAATTCTATGAGTATTTAATATATGTAAACACATTAGGAGCACGGATACGAGGAGTTAGTCGAATGGCTGAATTTTCACGGTTACGAAAGCACTATGGTGTGTTGACTGCGAAGGCGTATTTAAACGTTTGAAAGATTTAGCAAGTAGATGCAAATGTTTTTCAAGAAGGACGTAAGATTTTTAAAAAATGAACCGAGAGTACATTTTCTTGAATAGGCTGAACTTGACTTTAATGATTTTTGTTAGATGAATAAGCCTACAGCCAAAATATCTTGTACTTACAGCAACGACAAAATCAGTTATTTTTTACTTTTCCAAGTAATAATTAAAATCTAAATTTATATTTAGTTCCCAATTTTAATGAATAGCCTGAATGATATACGACTAACTAAAAACTGCTATATACTGAAGGAACTACAATGAAATAATGGTATATTTCTGAACTTGTACTATTTATAGAAAAAAGTCGTTTTATTTCAGTATCATTACATAATGAATTTTCTAGAACAGAAACAGAAGCGTGAAAATTTTTCGCAATAGTCGACACCGAATTACATAATAAATACTTGTACGTTAATTGAATTTTGGGCGATAATTCTAAAAAAATATTTTTTTTATTTACAATTCATCTCAACTTCAAAACAATAAATTGTTTGTACAGTCGTACGTTAACGTTTAGTTGAATCCAGGTGTCAAAAAAGATGCCAATTACCATACACTACAAATATTGGTGCACATTTCTATGAAACATCTGTTATGAAACACCTTGAATTTCTTTGTGTCGAAATCTCCTTCTACATTGATAGTTATATTGCCGGTTATAACTATAAGCAATCAGAGAAGCGCTCACTAAATCCTTGCATACTCTTCCAGCTAGACGCCGGAATTGGTGAGAACGAGCTGATAAAACTCGTGCCGCACTTCTACGGTGGCCGTATGAGCCTCACTGGCGAAGAGTATTTCGATGACCAGGCGGCCATTGTCCTGGAGAACCTCAACTATTCAGGCTATTCGACTCAGGACCGCATCACTGGCATGGACCTCGAGCACATGCAGTACGGCGTGCGCGAGCTCGCCAAGCTGCACGCAATCACGTGCGGTTATCGTACCAAGAAGCCAAAGGACTTCGAGGAGACGATTGCCCCAGGTCTCCTACCGGCACCCAATGACATCGCCATGAAGTGCGTTATGGAGATGATCAAGAACGCTGTGGAGAATCTGAGAAAGATGGACGAGGCCAAGCCTTACATGGATAAGGTCTTTAAGACACTCGAGCACTGTGAGGCGACCGAGAAGGCAACAAAGACGAAAATCGGTAAGTCGAAGCATCCGTTAAGAACAGCTTTCTAGTTGAGTTGTACGCTGAATACATAACTTTTTTCGAAGCGAAATTCCAAACATACATCATTTTGAAATATTAGCGATTGAAAAACAGCAACAGAGACTTTGCTCTTAACAGCTGAGTCACTCAAGAGTTACCTTGTAAACCATTAATTCTAAACCGATTATTACGTTTTTAACGACTAGTATAGAGCTCGATAAAAGCAGATTGCTACGTACAATGTAAAAATTACATTAGGCACGTGTGTCGTAAACCGATTAAAGGTTATATAAATGGCGTCACACGACAATACTACACCGTAATCAATACACATTTTGGACACCTTACATTATTTATAGTACTATAAACGAAGCACGTCCTTTCACGACACACGCAATCTTATTTCACTTCCTCATTTCGAAGACGCAATCCTACGCAGTTTTTGTTTTAATTTAATCGCGGCAATTACTTTTACAGAGCGTTGGTGCACCTTTGTACATAACGACTTTTGGGTGAACAACATGATGTACCGCTACAGCAACAACGGCAAAATCATGGGCATGAAGATGGTGGACTTCCAGCTGAGTATGTGCGACTACGGTATGAAGGATCTCATTTTCTTCCTCGTATCAAGCGGCAAGAAGGAAATCATCGACAACAACCTCAACGACCTCATCACCTTATATTATGAAACCTTCATCGATACGCTCAAGTCTCTCAAGGTTGACACGAAGGACTATCCACGCGAGGAGTTTGACAGGCTGCTAAGGGAATGTGCGCCGCTCAAGTTTCCTCAGTGCATCATGATGATCCAAGTGATCAAGGCGACGCGAGGCAGCGCCCCTGATGTCAACAGCATCAAGAACGAGCAGGCCTTCCTCAGTATTGGTAAAGGCCAGCTGTACGACGAGAAGCTGCTGCATGTATTACATACATTCGTCAAGAACGGCTGGCTCGCTGATTAAGAACACGAATTGATTTCGGGCGGTGATCGTTCATTCGTTCGACGGGTGACAGAAGTTTGACAAATACGTATGCTTTTATCCCCAGTTGCGAATAGTACGGTATTCTTCTAGAGTTTAGCGCAATTATCTAATGTTTCCTGATATCATTAGGGACGTTTATTTCAGCATTAGATTAGAACGTTACGATAGAATTTTGATATTTTATCTTGTATAAATGTAATCTATTTCAAAAACTGTAGTTGCGATTCAACTAAGCAATTAACGTGTTTTATATTGTTGAAATTAATTCTGATATTTTGAAAATATCGAAAAAGAGAAAGTTTTAATAAATTATAATAGTATATAATTATATTATATTAGGCCTGAAAACAGTCGGTAATATTGAATTTTATGGCCATATCAAAAAAGTTATTTTTAATAAGAACGAAAATATACATCAAGTTGAGTTCATTGGTAAAGTCAATTGAATAATGTTTTGTATAAAAAATATATTTTAAATGTGCATGTTGTTGAATAATATTCAAGCGGTGAAACGAAAGTGCCACATAAAACTAAAACGTTGGATATTTTTTAAACTTTACAACCCCGATTTTATAAATATCATTCGCATTACCGTAACATTAGATGTACCGAATTTACAGAAATCGATATTTTGTAGAAAAATAATTATGGTACTATGAAAGGATTTTTACAATATTTACCTGTTTGCAATATCTATTGTTCCATGATATTTTACATATTCCGCAATATTTATAAAATATTAAAGATCTAATATTGTCGACGCTATGAGAGAAATCAATAGTTGTGAATATGTGATGTGAGTATTGAAAATATTTACACACGTAGATTTTCATAAAGAAAACGAATTCTTTTACACATTCATTCATTCCAAATAAATAAATATATATATAAACAAAAAAACAAAAACAAAAAATGTATGTGATATTTAAGTGACCGTATGATAGAAAATTATGCGGCTATTATATTTTCATAATGTAGTTAAATTTCTTAAGTTCCAAAAATTAGTTTCATTACTCACTTCGAGAAGATCGGCTACCGCATCAGGCAAATTGAATTCTCTGACAACACGCAATCGTAGTTGTCTGTTGATTTCGTGACGCGACGAAAGCGGTAAGCTAATAGCTCGTTGACAACTTGGGGATTGTCGTAACTTATGTTCGCGCTTCAACATGGCTGCCATTGTAGCAGAGTCTGGAACTAATGAAAAATTTATTGTACAAAAAGATGACATTGTAATTATCTATCATTTGAATGTAAATCAATAATCATTACAAAAATTTAATTAAATGGTCTTATTTCTGTTTATTATTACCTGGAAGAGCAGCTGCCAGAATATCGACTCCGGCAGCTCCCATAACTCTTGGCTTTTCGTCAACCATGTATAATGTGTCAGGGATATCGGGAATGTATCGTGCCCTTCTTAGCCTTACTAGTTCTGCTTCCTGAACCATTTGTTCTTCGACTAGAGCCTGATAAAGAAAATTTAAATATCCATTGATAAACCATAACGTTGCAAAAGAAATAAATTAAGTATTTTAACTAACGCGTAATAATTATAGCAAATACTAACCTTTATTTCTTCATAATATGGCATAAAAAGACGAGGCCGTACGAATAGTCCGTTCTTTTTCCCACCCCTTATCCAGGCATTTATTCTTAGGTTTTCTCTTTCGTCACCTATCATGTGACTCGGAGGCGTAGACACTAAACCTCTCCTAATAGCCTATATCCATAAATTTAAACAAACGTTAGAATAATCTCTTTATGGCAGAGATGACAAATTCAATTCTATTAAAGAAAACTGTAACAAAAGCTTATTATTCACCTGAGCGAGTACTTCATTATTCGGCGGTAAAACGTGATCCATCCTGACGAGCGGCAGGAGTTCGCTGAGTATTTCGCGCAGCTCAATGTCGCTGAGATCGCGCTTCTTCACACCCTTTCGCGTGACCGAGTGCACGGTGTGACTGAGAAGATTGGGCTCCCGATCCTCCATACGTCGAACGAGCTCCTGCTCGCCCCACTTCAGCACGGCCTGAAGCACCTCGAGTTCACTCGCCTGCAGGAAGTGACTCTGCAGGACATTAGACAGGTGCACGTGATCGAGCTGGTGCAGGATGGGCGACGACGCCACCGGCTGGAACTCTTCTCTCAGGTAATGCAACGCCTGCCTGTGCACCCACGCCGAGCCGTGTGGTTGACTGCCCCATCTGAGTAGAAAACCATGTCATCGTTAGCAAAGGTAGATAAAATTATTGGAAAATAAAATATTTACCATTTATTGGATAAATAAATATCATGCTTGTTTTAATAATGTAAAGGAGAAATTACTTACTTGAGGACAGTTGGAAGAGAATCTAGTGTAAGCCATTCCAAAATGAGATCTTCACAGCCTTGTGAAAGAATATCTAATTCGAGAAATCGACCTATTTGATATAATTCCATGGCTTCCTCTAATGGACTAGGTCGCATTCGACCTGTGTGTGTTAACGCCTGAACCTTGAAAAGTTCATTAAATATCAATCCCTCACAATTATAGCATGAAAATAATTTATTTGTTTAGTCTTTCTAATCAATATGTAATAAGTTATAAAAAATTGCTGATAAATGTAATCATAAAAATACTTTATACAGTAGAATTATCTAGTAAAAATAAAAATGCCTTACTTAATAAACTTGTTATCAAATTATTTTTGTTTAAGAATCTATCATTTTTTAAGTGTACTATCAATTTTGCGTCATTAGTAAAGTATCTAATCAGAATAAATGTGCATTAGAAAAAGATTACGATAAACGTTGGTAAAGTTCCTTTGACATTCCACGTTGTATCATGTCGATTGCAACATTAAAGATGCTATACATACTAACCTACATTTGTATATTTGGAAGATAATTATTCGCCCGATAAAACAGTAACATGAAATATAATTATAGGGTTGTGGATAAATGCAAACCTTTTTGGATAGTACTGATTATTAGTTCACTAATATGTCGATTAGAGGCTCAAGTTTTCTTCACATTTAAGTGTAAAAATTATAAAATTTTACGAGTGCTGTTTTTTAAAAAGTGAAACAAATAAAAAAAAAATAAATAAAAAAAAATTAAAAAAAGTCAAATGATCAAACGACTTAAACCTTATGACTTTCATTTTCCCACATCAAAATATTGCTCTTCGAACTTTATACGCAGCTTTAAAAAATATCGATCAGATCGATACACAGACACGCTTTCCATTCTATTCGACAGTTACACGAAAAGCCATTACCTCCCCCAGGCTGCCGGCGCTATTCCCGCAGCCGCTGCCCCTGAGTATCAGCGAAAGATCGACGGTGTCGAGATAGACGGCGTGCAGCAGCACGTGGGCGTATCTCTTCGGTATGACAGATTCGTCGAGCACTATCCTCGTGGGTATGTGAAGCGCGCGCTCGGTGTGATCCTCGCCCGAGCGCGTTCGCCTCTGTATGAGGTTGCGAAAGAAGGGCGAGCGTGCCGAGAGGATAGCCTTGTGGCAGGCTAGCTCGAGCTTCGGCCTGAAGCCGTACTCGCTGCTGCCGCTGTCCGGTCTTTGGTAATCGCTGTCTGACGTGAAGACGAGGGCCGCGTCCGCATAATTCCCCGTGTCGAGCAAGTAGCGCAGATCGTGCTCGAGGGGATTGGGATTGCCGAACTCGTCGCCGAGGCGGCGCAGAAGACTCGCATCGAGGCTGCCGTCGTGCGGGCACACGTCGCCCGTATAAAGGTAGCGCAGTAGTGCTGAGAACATCGGCACCTCGATGTTGTGGCTGCGCAGCTCCAGGCATATTCGAGCACCATAGCCTACGATATATGAATATAAAATTTTTCAAATAAAAATTATCCATGATTATTGTTGCATGCTTATATAGGTGTGTTCTTATTTAATAAATTTATTCAATTTATTAATTTTAAGCAATGGTTTGCATATTTTTAAGTACTTATTATTTTTAATTTCCACCGGTAATCTTGGCTTTTTATATAAAACTCAAAAACAAAAGTAATGCACCTGTTAATATTGAATGCCAATAACATAAATAAAAAAAAATCGAAAAGTTTTCAATACAACTACGAAGCCTTAACATTCGTAAAAAAATATTTATACTATTATTTCTAATTATGTAATTAACAATTTGAAATATGCTTCACAATGATTAAATTGATTAATTTATACCGAAAATATACTTTTTAACCCTTCAGGGCTCTTATTTAATCAAAATAATTCAGGCATTATATGACTAAGATCTACAGATCGCTGTATGCACTTAATTTTTCAACTAATTCAACGAATGGATCATGCAAAATTCGAATTAATTTGGATTTCATATTCTAAAAAGCAAACAAAGAATATATTTTTCAAATCCAATTTCTGTGCTCATTATATTCAATAAGCCATCATGAGATTAAGGGCGTTTTCTTAAGTCAGTGGTGGTAAACTTCATCAATATCGCAAAAATTGTGATCTACAAATATTATTTGTAATGGAAATTCTCCATGAGCCCCTACTACAAAAATAATATACTACTACAAAAATAATAAAAAATGATGGTTTAATAAGCTTTCGGTTTATCCATCTGTAGCATATTTGCTTCAGCAAGTGACCTATAGTATATCTTTATTCCGTACCCGCTTTCGATGTCCACACCATTCTTTAATTATATAAAATTTTAAGGCGGATTCTTTATAAGCTAGATCTCTACTTGATACAGAAGGTTTACTAAATTGGCTACACCATCACGCAGTCGGCGGCAACGAAATACAACACACACGCACGCTAATTTATATATTTCTTAAACGAAACACCGAAACATATTTCAGTCACCTATTCCAACATCTTGTTAAAAGCGGGAAATTACTTAAAAGATAATTGCCAAAGTTAAATGGGTGTAGTTTGCAACGATTACCCTAACAAACTTCTGATTGCCTGTCTATAACTAATTTTTGTCCGTGTAAAGATGAAAAAAACGACGCATAGATAGAAGATATTATTTATTTATGGCATGAATAGTTAATATAATAAATTAAGTTTGAGAAAGTAAGTGCCAATGAATTAACAGTGCTATTGTAGAGCCACCTTTTATTCTTTTTCACGATTCTTTTTACAATATTTTTTGATGAAGAAAAACAACATAACTAACAAACTTCATTGTTAAACATAATTTTCGATAGATTGAATTTATAAAAATTTGGAGAATTTTCAAACAATCAAAGAATTAGTGCCTTCTAATTTTGACCTAAGCTTCAAGTAAATGCCATAAATTAAATTATATGTGAGAATGAAGTAAACACATTCCAAATCATCCCTATTTTACTTATGTATTTTTGTCAGTTTCGACATTAATACTTTATTTTACGACATTTTTTCCCAACATTTACTTATTTTGTCAACTCTCTACGACAGGACACGATTTTTTACACAACATTAAAAAAAAGCTTATATCGTTTTTCGTACACTGACCGGGACATCCGGCGAGCAGGTCGCGGAAGTAGGGGCAGCGCGCCGAGAGTACGGCCCGGTGCACAGGGAAGCAGGCGCCCCTATATACAAGGTCGACGTCCGTGCAGTACTTATAGTCGTAGAGCGTTGAGAGATCCTGCTTGAAGGTGGCTGCGGGTGGCCTGGCCAATTCCGCCTGGACGTGCAGATCCTTAAGGGCGGCGAGGGCCTCGTACTCCTCCAGCAGGGCACCCGCCTCGAGCGGGCTCCAGGTCGACACGAGCTCGCGTACGATGCGACCGTGATCGCACGCCTTCGACGAACGCCGACGGCGTATGAACTTCTTGCGCAGCGTTGCGAAGCCTGTCACGCGCTTTTTTCGCTCCCTGAAAATTAAAGGCATTAATTTGTTATTTTATATATCTTTTGAGCCAGTGTGCACACGCAGTGTGTATATTAGTAGTTGACTTTTCCGGAATGAAGTTTGTCCAGGAGACTGACCTATTTTCTCGAATGTATCATTTGATTATGTCATTTAGCAGTGTCTAATGTTCCTCGCCTAGATTTTCCACGTATTATTTATTTGTTTTATTACGAATTGTACCATATTTTACGCCTTAGTGCGCGACACGCGCGCGCGTATGTGTATATCACGTGTATAATTAATATCATCGTATGAATATGTAAATATTATAAATATATTCAAACGCCAATACAAGTGAAGTTAGTCATGTGTATTATAACAATTGTTATGTAAATGAAAATTGACATTTCTTTCATTCATTATTACTGTTATTAGTTATGCATCAAGCTTCTTAAAATGGATTCAGATGATGATCGAATATCACCAAAAATTAAGATACCTATGTTGTTCAGTTCAATTGATGAAAACAAAAAAATTTTTATCAATGATTTAAAAGAGGCTGTGTCAATACCATCGATATCAAAAGCACCAGAACATGCAGATGATATTTTAAAAATGGTATAAAATTCTGCATGAAAAATATATTTTAAAATAATTTTTATAATTCTTTTAGCTCAAATTTTGTGCCACAAAATTACAAGACTTAGGAGCTACCGTTGAAGTGATTGATGGTAACAATGAAATAAGCAGTGATCTACCTCCAGTTCTGTTTGCACATTTATTTGTAGATGATGAATTCAAAACAATATGTGTATATGGAAACATTGGTTAATAATTCTCATTACAGCCAATCTATTCCAGCATACTTTTCAATAATCTTAAATTGAATCACTTTACAGACACTTTGTCACCAGAAAAGACACAGAACGACAAACATTCTCCTTTTAAATTGTTTGAAGAGAATGGAAGATTGTATGGATGTGGAATTTCAGATAACAAAGCTCCTCTACTTTGTTGGTTCAATGCTCTAAAGATTTACAAGCTGACTAAAACAGAGATCCCAGTAAACATCAAGTTTGTGATAGAAGGAACGTCAGAGTCGTACAGCCAGAGTTTATTTAATGCTATTCAAAACAAACGTGAATTTTTTAATAATGTAGAATACATTTGTTTAACGATTGATAAAAGGATGAATGAAAAGCCTTGCTTAAAATATGGCTATAGGGGGCTTTGCCAGTTTTCCCTGTTAGTCAGTTGTGGTGAAAAAAGAGTTCACAGCGGAACATACGGTGGAGCTTTCAATCAACCACTTATGGATGCAGTAAATGTTCTTGGAGCTCTTATAAATAAACAAGGAAAAATTGTTATTCCAGATGTAGGTATATTTTAAATCATTCAGAAATCATGAAATTTATTACCATACTTCTAACATCAAAGACCATAGAAAGTTATAATTGCTAAACATAAACTTTAATTTCTAGTTTTTAAAAGATGTGAAACTTATGACAGAAATCGATGAGAAATATTCTAAAGAAGAACCTTGTTGTATTGAACTCCTAAAAAAAGAAGCTGGTGTTGAATTTCTTAATCACAAAGAAAAGCCATCTCGAATTGTCATGCACAAAACACGTTTATCAAATTTAACAGTAAATGCCTTTCAGATAAAGTCAAAAACAGCAGATAAAGATGATTGTGCATCAATACCTAATAAGTATGTAAATCCAACACCTATGATTGTACTAATTAATTTTACAAAATTTAAATCTCATTTTCTAGGATTGAAGCAAAATTTTCAGTACGTCTAGTACTTAATCAAACTGTGAAGAGATCCTTTGAACAATTCAATAGATATATCGAAAAATTGTGGCATCGTTTCAAAATTGTAAACTCTTATGAATTCAGAATGAAAATTGGTTTTGATCCTTGGCAAGAAGATCCTATGTCAAACCACTATAAAGCTGCTACTGCAGCAATAAAAATAGTACATTCTCTACTTTTATTCTGCTTTAATTTTAAATTTTCTTATTTGTTGAAAATAAAAAATTATTATGAAATGGATCAAATTTTAAATAAAATATGAGAACTTGTTTTATTTTTCTCCTAGGTTTATAATGAATCACCCTTTTACATATGTGAAGGAAGTACAATGCCAGCAGTATCCATAATAAGTAAATTTTGCCCTGCAAGTAACATTATTGTAATGCCTATAAGGTTTGATAATTACATTATTTTTTAAATGTGACTGCTCAAATGTAATTAAAGAATAATGAACAATTATTTTTCAGTGGTTATCATGACAATCCTCATTCTAATTCAGAATCTATTGCAATTTCCGATTATGTCAATGGTACAAAACTAATAATAGCTTATATGTGTGAAATTCATGAATTGAATTATGAATAAAGAAAATGGAGAAAATATAACCATTAATTATATCACTTATTTAAAATAAAAAATTATTACTAGAATAAAGAAATGAACCAAATTATTTAAAAATTTTAAAGTTATTGATCTAATGAAAATAAAAAGTGAAAAAAAAAAGTCTCATCCGCAATTACTGAGAACTGAAAATAAGCTCACTTCATCAATATTAACTAGGTCAGATGATTTATATGAACAATTGATTACAAAGCAAATGGTCATGTAAATAATAAACCATCAAAAGATCTGCTATCATAAACAATGCATAATAATGTCAAAAGCTTGTTGGATCGTAAATAATAAACTATTTTGCCAAGAGCAATATTCCATCAAATATGGATTTACTATTTTGCATTTTTAACTAAGTGATTTAAGCTAGTTTTTCTGACACACGAAATAGAATATTGGTAACTAATCAAAAAACAAAAGATATTTGCCTATGATGTCCATTCTTTGAAAATACTTTACCTGACAATAATACTCAGTGGTTCAGGGTTCCCAGAGGCAGAGAGCCTGGCAGCCTGCACTGAGTCACCTCCGACGGGCGCAAGGCTCGAAGAGGCAGATACTCCCATTCTCTGTGTCATACGTGAATCATCGCTCTGTCCTCTTCCTGTGAACCAGCAACCACCACTGCTGTTGCTTCCTTCTCCACCAACTCCACTTTCCCCACTGCGCTGCAGTGCACACGGGATTAAGGCCCGAAATACGTTCATCGCTCACCCAGACACCAGCCTAAAAATTATATCAGGTTTTAAAAGTATGCCACTTGTTAAACTATCTATATAAATGACAAGCATACATTATGAATGTTATATTTGATCCCATTTTGATCATGAATTGGATTTCTTGTTTTGATCTCTGTAGTTTTGGTTATATGATTTTAAATTGACTTCTAGTATTTCTAACTTTGCCACTGCATATTCCCAATTAAAGACAAAATGACTTGTACATGTCAAACATAAAACAACATTCAATATTTCCCCAATAAAACAAAGACATTATAGATACTCTTTATCAATTCTTTTTTTCAGCTTCACTATCAAGAGCAATAAAAAAACCTATTGCAGAGTCACAAACGCACAAACAACGATCAAAACAAGATAACTCCAAATTTTTCGAATTTCACTATACAACGGTCGTTCTTTACTCCGCTTTTATAGCCACAAAGCCATAATCGGAGCAGCCCTGTTGATTTGAATAGCCGAACCAAAAGATACACGTGCACGCACACACAACAAAATAAAATCAATAACATTAAGGACAGGAGTCGTTGACGTCGTCGTCGTCCTCGCGCGCCCTAGCCTTGACGAGTCTATATGCATATATACACAAACGCGCGGGCGCGCGCGCTGGCGCAGACCTTTCCTGGCGCTTCTCTCAAAACCCCAACAACTTCATTCACTACCTATATACACACAAGGAAAGGAAAAAAAGCGAAAGGATGCAAATCGCCCACACTGCTGCCTAGCAGCAGCGTCGTGCCTGTCATGTCGCACGCGGGCATTCGGGCAAACCAATCGCTCAAACAAAGTTATCGATTCGTAAACAAGACACGGGGGAGTATAGGTATACTAGGTGCATGTGTGTGTATATATACAGATATATGTACACACAGGCCACGGTGATCCCGCGAGAGCGCTCGCAATAAAAAAAAAAACAACAACGAGCTCAAACAAAACATCAGACCAGCACTAGCAGCAGCAGCAGCGTCGCGACGATCCATCGTAGGCGATTCTTCTCCCTTTCTCTTGCCCGTTGCTCACGAGCTCCACTTGTTCCTCTGACTCGCTTCTGCTCCTCGCCTCCTACACGACGGCACACATCGATATTGCATGCAGCCCGTCGTTGTCTCTGCGATTTCACAAACCAGTCCACTCCTACTCTCTTCTCCTCCTCCACCTCCTCCTCCCGCGCGCACGCACGCACGCAGAAAGAGAGCGCACGTCAGAGGGAGATCGTCCTACGGGGCGACGATCGACCCGTGGCCGAGGGACACTCCTGATGCAGAGACGACGTCATGGTCAGACCAAGGCGGGCCGTCAGCTGTTTACGCCGTCCAGCTGTTCAGGAACCAACAACGACGTCTCCGTCGCCGAGCGACAGCGACATTTTTCGAGCGGAGTGCGCGCGCGACAACACTACCACCTCCTCCTCCAGAGAGAGAGCACACGCAACTCCCTCGCGCTGCTCTCCATCTCCGCACAGAACACACACACACACGCTAGGCAGAGGCACGCACACAGAGTAGATCTCGCGCGCTCTCAGCTCTCGCTATACGCTCGCGGCTCGACCTACATACGAAAAAAACGGCGTATCGCGGGTGGCCCGGAAATAATCTCCCTCTCACTCCACAACTGCACTCTATATATGCGCGACACTGCCCTCTCGCCCTCTGTCTTGTCGCACACACCAGCACTATGCTTGCATAGGTATAGTACCTATCTATCTGCCCGCACTATCCGCCTAATTTTTTTTTCTCCTGGTCAACTCTCTCTTTCTCTGCCCCTATATCCCTTATCTCTCTATACCATCTCAAAGCCTACACTCAGCGACAATACATACATATATATATGTAAAGCTCCGCGAGCGCGCAAATCGCAATCGCTCGCAGCGCGCGAGAGGGAGCGAAAGAGACGAAGTAACGATAGAAGGGTTGGGTCGTCGCGGAAGAGTGGCAGCACAGCAGCGCGCAGGGGTGGCTCCTGATGCTGCTCCTGTTCCTGATGCTGCGCAACGACGACGACGACGATGATGATGAGAACGATGATTTACCTGGGTCTGGCTCGTTGCGCATATTTCCCTGCGCTCATTACGCCTGCAGCGGCGCGCGCGCGTGCTGCTGCACCTGCGCCCCGGGGACGACGTCGTGATGCTGCCGACTGCGGTGATAACGGGGCTGGCCTGGTGCTGACTGCGGCTGCGGTGCCGCTGATGACTTTGGAACGACGCTTATTGCACTCAGCACTGCCGATGACGGGGATCGGTGATGCTCGCGGCGCGATACACCGGCGGCCATGTTTACATTCGAATGCACCCTAGGGATAACATACAGCAGCAGCGCAGCGGCTGCAGTGGAGATGACTTTGAGAGGGAGAGAGAGAGAGAGAGCGAGAGCCGCGGTGCGTTCGTCACGCAGGTTACGACAGGTGGTAACGTGACGCACCGCGCTGTATTCTGTATACTTATATATATCATATACTTTCGCTGATTGTGAGGATGAGATAGGCTGAGAAAGCGGGTGATAAGTATCTTTCGAGGGGAACTGCGGGGAAAAGACAAAAATGTCAGGTGGTGTTTGCTTTGTCTCAGGAGCTACGGACTGCGGTGCATTTGCTCCAAATGCAAATACTCGCGTGAAACGCAAAATGGGAATGCGCAAATGGGGCGCACGGTCAACCGGCGAATTAAAAAAATAAAATTAAAAAAATATTCGCAAACAATGAAATAATATGATATGTAGGTAACTACTTTTTGAAAAACCATGCAACAATTTTAACAAATATTTAAAATAATATATTTAAATAGTTTTATCGCTGAAGAAATTATTTTAAAAGCAACAAATTAAATAATAATCGCTTTTGGAGCATCATTATTATTATTATTATTATTATAAACGTTTACCTGAGACGATCGCCTACTTATACATGCATGTATCAGTATAATAAATCATTGTTTTTTTCCTTTTACTGACATCACGATGTTTAAGCTTTTTAAATAGTAAATGAAATAATTAAATATTTTGTAAATTATTAAATTTTTAAAATATTTTAATTAAAGTTTACAAGAAATACTTTAAAACTTGTACAAATTCATGATTCTGCCATACTTAAAAAATTAATGCTACGCTGAATTTTACCATGAATTTTTCGAACTATGAGTATTACATTTACATATATATATAAAGTCAATATTGAACTCGCGGCGGGTCGCGGGTGCCCAGATGACGGTGACGGCACTATACCCTAAGGGAACGGACCTTACAGCTGCGAGCAAGCTTGTATTTGTGCTCGTATATGTTGTATCTGCGGGGACAGGGCATGGATGTGACCCCGATAAATTCACATCTCTCTCGCTCTCTCACTCTCTCTTTTTGTCTCTTGGCGACTTTCCTCGTTTGCAGATCCAATATTATAATTGACATTATTGTACAGTATAGAGATACGCGTATCTAGCATTTTCAAAATTCCTTTTACTTTTGAAATATGAAATCTTAATGATCCACAAAAGAAAAAGTTATAAAATTGTTCTGCATGAAAAATTAAAAAAGAATTTGCAGATAAACGAACGATTAAAAAATCAACTTTGAATGTTGTTAAAAACATTTTCGATGATTCACTAACATTGATTGTAATATCAAAACAGTCGTAAAAAGCACGTCTGCAAATAATTTCCACGAATTAATTTAAAAAAATATTATAAAATATTTTTTTTATTTAAATTTAAAATAATTTAGGACTTATAAATATTAAAAATTTAATATTTACTTATTTAAAAAAAATATCGTGATTGTTATTAGATGTTATTGTAATGATGTATATATAATAGCTCTACAAAAATTGATTTTGTATTTTTAGTATTTAAGTATTACAAAATACCGAAACTATTCGCTATTTGTAACTATAAGTTTCAATAATCTAACGGTTGTGAAATTTTAAAAACGTACATAAAAAATAAATTCTCAAGTCTAAATTTCTATAAATTGATTTTTTATTAGTACTTAGTAGAATCTATTCTTTTTCAATTAGTTCTTCTGGATTGGGATGAAAGTGATAAAAATTCTATATACTTTACTTGTTTTATTTAATGCAGAAGAAATTATTCGGAACTTCATTCTAAAAATAATGATAGTCAATAATTTCTGAAATTCAAAATATGTGTATACACGTGCGGTAACTACGTAGATCAAATCCGTTTTTTATTCTTCCTTAAAATCCTACCTTTATCGACTTATCCTGCTTATAACATGTGAAAATGATTATTTGAAAAGAAAAAATAAAAAAAACATCTTAATAAGGTTACGAAAAGTTAAATTACTTTTCAAATACTTTATACTAGAACTTTCACGAAAGTAGCCACTTATAGTGCAGCTTGATCCGCGTATTCCCGGGTTCCAAACACTTTCGTCCCAGCAACCAACTATAGCCAACTACGAACACCATCTTCTTCCGTCTCGCGCAGCCGCAGACGATCCAATCTTGCCAAAGAAAATTCGTCGACTGCATAGTAAGCACTCGAGAGAAAAGTTCGACAGAAAAACCACTAAGCTCAACGAAAATGTATGCCCTGCAAAATTTGGCGAGGGCAGCTCCAAGGCTCGCGAGCACGGCCAACCAGCAGACGAGGTCTTACCTCGTTAGCAAGCCCAGGGTGCGAGTTCCATTCGTGGTAAGGACATTTTTGTTTTTATACTTCTGCTCTCTATACAACGTCAATGCCGTGTTATGTAACGATCGCATCGAAATTTTAGTATTTCTTCGGTTAAATTTTTTCGAAAAGACGATGCTAGTCAGCGATGTTCGCATCAAATTTTTTCAAAGTCAATCTGGTTGTAAAAGTTTACCGATGAATTGACTTTTTAGAGAAAGTTAGGTTATGTTCTTGATTGATGTGCAGTCAAAAATTCGGTTTCATTTTATTTACTTAATTTCGAAATATAAATTTTTGAAAGTAATATTAAGAGCGATATATTACACGCTACTCAGTTCTTATTTTATTTATAATTGTTGTAAATATCTAAGTTGATTACTTGGCCAGAAGTAAATGTGTTATTTGATTTGTAAACTATTACCTACTGTAATATAAATTGTATAATTTACTTTTATTAAGAACATTATAATATTTGACAATTTTATAATAAATTTGGCATATTTTAAAGCTTTACTATTACATTACATTTTATAATTACAGTTCGAAACATGAAAAGTATATTGGAATAATTAAGACATTCACTTTTTAAAATTAGCTCAACAAGTACATTATTATTTAGCTCACGATTATTAATGTATTGTTAATTGTAAATCATTAAAGTAAAAAAAATTATTTCACTCTAAAAATCTTTAATATTAGATGAATACTAAAAAAAGTATAGTAATGAAAAATCTTAAATAATCTTATTTTTAACAGGAAAAAGTTGGACATGGTCTTGTCTTATTTATAGTACCGATGGTGATTCCTCTTTATTGTGCGACACACTATAACCAATGGCGGGGACAAAAGGATTAATTTACTATAGATAGTTAAATTAAAGCAAAATTTGTTAATACGTTAGCCCATACTATGACTTTTAGATAAAAGGAACAAATACTAATTTTAATTAAATGAATTAATTTTCTTCTCTTTTCTCTACACTAAGGTATTAAAAAAAAAGTGCATGCATAGTTTAATATTCAGCCTCAATATCTTCAGTTGCAATATTTCATAAATGCACATAATTGATTAAATCATAATGGCTACTTAGCAAAAGAATTTTTGTTGTGGAAAAAAAACCTTTGCAACTGCAATCCATGTTATTATTTCAACATAAATGTTTTATTTTCTTACCATATCAAAATGATCACTTCAAAATTTGTTTTAATTCACATATTCACTATCATACTTAAAATGTTCTTTAAATTTATAAATTTTATGACACTCTGCAATGGTACCAATCTTATCTTTATCTAGTAAGTAAAATATATCATTGGTTTTGCGATAACTGATAAGAGATAAAGAATTTTGCCAATACTCTGTCTGGGTCAGTTTCATACCACACCTTCGATTGCCTTACTTTAAAAGTTTTTGTGTGTAGAAACTTTATTTTTAAAAAGTTACTTTTGTCTCTAAAAATGATTCTCAATAAGAGTATAAGTGTCTTGAAAGGCAATCAGAATAGTATTAGTAAAATTATTTCGCGAAAATTTTTGGGGGTCATCAGTAAACCACGAGTTAGAGTACACTTTGCTGTGAGTATTTTTCATCGAACATTTCAGAAAAATTGCACGTGTTCTAGTTTGATACGTGAAAAGAAATTGATTTAAAGACAATATTATCAATGAGATTTCATGTATGTTGTTTATCCCCCCTGTCCCCCACTAACTGTTATATAATAATTATATTTATTATTATAATATAAAGTTTCTAATATTAAAAACATTCCAATTTTAAGATTAACATTAAAAACATTGTACTATATACAACAATTGAATTTTCCACAGCTCAAGGATATTGATTATATCACTCATCCTTATTTTACAATGATTTTATTATCATTGCACGATACAAGTGTTTGCACAGAAATTTTTGAAACTTTGACTTCTGTTTTTTTTTCATATGCATTGTTAGAAAAAAATAAATGAAGTTTTCTAATTTTCGTATGTTTTTAAATAAAAATGCAAATGCAAATCATGTTAATCAAAGTTTTATAAAGTTTTAATTTGTGAACCATTATTCTGTGTTTATTTGAAAGTAATCCATAACTATCACATTTTTTTATAAGAATGAACATCCATAATTATTTTTTTCAGCATAATTCCACGAAATTATTTTTTTATATTTGACATTGAATGGCCTAACTAGTAAAATAATTCCAAAAATAATAATCAAAACATATTTTTTGCAAGCTTTTTTTCCCAAATTTTATGCCTGGATTTACAAAACTAAAAATAGTTCGTTTCCATCACATGTGTAATCACAATTTATTCTGTTACAGGAAAAGGTTGCTCACGGAATCGTTTTGTTCACCGTTCCACTGATCCTCCCACTGTACCTGTCAACTCAATTCGTAAAATGGACTGCTGCTAGCAAGGAATAAATTAATAAATAATTCCTTCATAGTTCAATAGATATTATCTTATGAATTCTCTGTTTATACATTGATAATTAAATTAAATTATTTGTTCCTTACAAATTAACGTGAATTAATTTCTTCCGAATTACCTTGCATGGATTTGTTGATTATTAAATGTTAAACTTATGTGATATAAAAAAGATTTCATAAATTTATAATGTGAAAAATGTGTTTTTTACTTATAATTCCATTACAATGCCAGTAAATCTCCATATTTGTATATACAATGTGTATATTTGGAATCGCAAAATGTAAATCCAATATATCGACGCCCTGTACGAAGAAAAGCACAACTCTGTGCTAATCTCCATAAGGAAAAGCGAGCTGTGCTTTTCTTCGTACGGAGCGTCGATATAATATATGGTAGTTTTCTGACAGGTGTATTTTTACTTGGCATTTTACTTCATAATCTATAATTTAGTTTATGAACAGCAACTTTAACCGATGATAAGTCTTGTTTTTATCAATAAAGTTCTTTCTTTTATCGACAGATAATTGCAAAAAGTATATTAACGTTTGTTGGTACTGTAGAAATCTATGTTTATCCTTTTTAGAAGAACACACATATATGAAGTGTTTTAAATGTTCGTCTTTTCACAATATTATAACTTCAAGAGATTTTTCTAATTTAAATTATAAAAACGCAATGAATAATTCTTAATCAAGCTTTTACCCATAAAGCTTTTAGGCATCTATAAAATATACTATAGGTAATATAGAACCTTATAGTTATGATCAGGAAAATATAGTCCTAATATCATAATATCAATTTCCATTTTTATTATTAAAATTATAATTCAAAATATATTTGATCGATTTAGATATCTTCCTAGAATTCATCCGTTTTTTTCTACTTGCTGCTATGACTTCTGCTTGACTTTTGCACATAATAAAATTATAATGTTATTTAATACTGAAATCAAATAATAATAAATGGCTCGCCATCACACTTATTTTATGCAAAAAAAGTGAATTTTTCTCTCAATCTCATAGACATCATTATTTATACTCTCACCAAGCAAGTTCAGTGTCCTCCCTCTCAAAAAGCCCGGGTTACATAATTTTCCAAAGCACCTCCACCCCACGAAAACATCTAATCCACGCACGCACCCGGCAGTTAGCGCGAAAAGCTCGTTGAACCTCACACTCCAAAAATACTCTTTCTCTCTCCCTTTCGCACCATACAATGCGTCAGCTCTCGCGCAGATCATCCTCTCTTTCGGCACAAACAATTTACACAATGCTTTCGCGCGGGCGCTCGCGGCAAATAAGAAGCAGAGAAGCGGAAAAAGAATTGCGAAAGGAAAATATTTATCCTGCGCGTCAGGGGAGACTGCTGTACTTTCGTCGTTACGCTAATAGCTTTTATAGTTTCTTTTCCGTGAGCCATGTTTATACGTTGCGATATATGTATATGTACACATATAGAGGATCCGAGCCCCGGTCTGAGAGCGAGCGACTGGTTGCCGGTCACTTTTCGTCGTCGCCAGCCTCAATCAACCCCGATCTCCGATAATAAGCAGACGCGCGCGCCGCTTTGAGACCGGCGGCGCGCGCGGCAAGATTTTACGAGCGATTATTCCGCCCTGATAAACCACACGGGGACCGAGGAATTCGCGCGATGGGGTGAGAGGAACTCCGTTAGGTTACGTAATATATTGGCAAGAGGAAGAGGCGCAGATTGTTAAAACGAATTTGTAAATTGTAAATTATGGATTTTCGTTGGAATTAAGGAAGATGCGATATTTTGTTATAAATAATGATGATATCTTCATTACGCGAGCGCCAGGAGAAATCTTTCGCCTATCTTCGCAGCCGATCTTTTAAAATAATGGACAGATGTGTTGGAGAACGAAAAATTGATTGATATCTTAATGGTATTGACCTTAAACATCTGAAACATCTACGTAAATTTGCCGTAAATGGCGATAATCTTCGTACGACCATGTTCTCTGCCAAAACATATATATGGAGGTAAAAATTCACGGAGTATCAATTTCTCTGAAACTTTGCATAATTTGTCTTAATTAGTACTTATTTAGGTAAGATAACCAGCTGGATTCTATTAATCGTTTACATATAAAAACGTGATACTTTGTTTCTGGGATCGTTGATTACGAAACCGATGTAATACCGCTTACCATATTGAAAATTATACCATATATATTACATTTCTCTTGATTTCTAGTTTTATGTTTTACGGTTGAAAAAAAAACCACAAAGAAAACTGTTTTAACAGTACATCAAAATGTATTCTTCAAACAAGCTTAGATAGGGATCTCGTGGCTTTGAATTAAGTAAGCATGCACTAGTTAACGACACTAAATTAAGCTAAAAAAAACTACAAGCAATGAGATTTTTCGGAGAACGTCTTTAAGAAAGTAAGAGAAAAGCTACATTAAACTTTTTTTTACAATAGTAATGGTTTTTTTAGCAATAACAGTATGAGTTTCAGTATTACTTATGTGAAATTTTTCCAAAAACTATATAGTTACGTAAGCAATAATTTTCGGAGAGAAAGGAGCATTAAAATACAGCATCTGATTGATTTTACGGAACATCATAAATTACGAAAAATAAATATTCAATACTGCTCTAAAAAGCGACCTTGCGGAAAAGATTTACGATGTGACCTACTAAAATATCTTGAATATCAAAAATGAAATTAAAATCTCATATGCACAATTAAGATATATATACTTACAACGTAAATAACAAATTAACAGCTTGACTAATTATTATTCATTACCTATACCAATAAACTACATTGTTTATTCAACAAGTAATTATTTTCCCATACATCAATTCACGCATATTATATTATCACGCCCACCTCTAAAATTACAACCCACACACGAGACATTTGCACACGATCGAGCGACTCTGTGTGTCACTTCGAATCGGCCTCTTCTCTTCCCGGCATTTTTCACTCCCAACACTGGTCAGAAAATTAATCACCCCGCATACGCACGACTCGAAAATTGTCTGGCGACACATTCGCGGAATTTCGATGCAAAGCGACACGCTTATATACCTAGGGCAATCATCCGTTTTGACTCGGCAGGCGCTCGCGCACGGCGATAACGATCTCGTGGAAATCGAGAGCGCGGCGTGCAAGCAAATAACGAGCCGCGACAACTCCCCGGTGAGCCGGCGCCGATCAGATCGCGACAAGTATATAAGGTATATAAATATACTAGACGCACGAGAACGACTTTTTGCGCTCCGGCGCCCGTAGCGTCGAGCCTATAGAGGAGAAACGCTCTAATTGAATTACATTATTTCGGCACGCACTTGTCAAGTCGGCAGGTTTACTCGCGCAAAATGAGGTTCCGTTTTTTTTTGTCAAGTTTTCTGATCGTGTATTGGTAATGTCGTTGGGTAAATAAGTATGAGTTTATTTTTATATTAATAAATAGTCAGTGGGGCAGAGTTTGACACTTTAGTCGTATGAATTATAGTTGGTAGCGAAAATTAACTTACATAAGTTGTTTTCTATCTAATAACGCATGTTAGACGAAGTACGACTTGAAATTTTTCACAATACACACAATCAATTCTAAAGTGTCAGATACGAAAGTTAAATATCTAGCTTAATTATTTATCTCGCGATTAATTGAAATAATGGTGTTATTGTTAGATTCGCGAGTAAGAAAAAAAAGTAATGTATATAAGCAGTTTATATTATTTTCAAATCAACAAATGCGATACTTATTCAGCCAGACAAGCACACGAGGCGCGTATATATTCATCGCGTTTTTCCCGCACCAGCCAGCTCTAATCGACTGCACCATTTATTACGGTTTATCAGTTTAACCCTTAATGCCCGGCAATTTATCGTCGTCGCGTCCCTATATATACACACATGCGCACACCATTCTCGAAGGCACGTCTAGCTAATGAACAATTTCAATTAAAAGCGCGGCACGCGCTCTCTTATCCGAGCCCTCTATCAATCATCATCGCGCAATTTGCAGATCGGCGCTATCGAGTCGCCGTAAGATAACCCGACAAACGTCGGTCTATATTATTTATTATATATACACAAACACACACACATACGCGTGAACAAGTTCGCATGTAATATATATATATACCCTCGCCGCGATAATAATTCCACGCGCCTGGGTGGTACACACTCGCGGAGAGAGAGAGTATAAAGAAAAAAGAGAGAATTGCGGCGATATGCAAATACCCCCTCCCAATTGGCGTCGATCGGCGATATCGGCGGCGGGCGCCAACGTCGTCGCACGGATGAAATGCAAATAGTCCGCGAAATTGCGCGCGGCGATGTATAAGTGGGCCCGCACGCGATAGGGCCCCCGCGGCTGCCCGAGACTGCACACGATTATATTAAACTTGCCGGAAGAAAGGGAGAGATCGATTTTTTTTGGGGGAAGGTTGCGTGCGGTCGTGTTGTCGCGGTTTCGCGGATAATATGGGATTATTTTGAAAATTGAATCGCAGACGTGGTGCTGAGATGATTTTATGAAATATTCGCATTCTGTGTTAAACTACTAGTTACGTGGCAGCTAGTAGACATCATTGTGAAAGTCGTGAGGTCGAGGTATCTATTTAAGGTCTCACCGACGCAGCGAAGGTACTAATCGCATTTTTTTCACAGATATAATATGTCAGTTTTGAATTATTCAGGCGATCATTATATGTTTACGTAAGCCGCGTGATAGCATCGCGGCCTCCATAATCTCACGGGTGCTTTGAATTTTCGAAATTTCATCTTTTCCCATGTGATCGATGACTGTCTCTGCGTCTTATCAGATTTTTCCTTCAATTTCAAAATCGTTCTCATTTTGTACATTAGTATATCATAGTAACATTTTTACACTCTTTTAATTAAATATAAGTATATGTATCCTTCGAAAAATCATATTCTCCATTTCCCATTATGCGATGCCTCATACGCATCAAACCTCCATCGTATCCCCTTTAGAATCCGCAAAATAACAACATCCTACCGTAGAGAAAAAAAAACTATGTATACGCATCGTCCGTATAATAGCCCTTCCGCGAACCGCACACATCGCGACGTAATGCAAAAAACCTGCTGCACGCGTCCATTAGACTCGCGACACACAATCTCAACCTCATTCAACCTCCTCTCGACTCTCCACAATGCTCCTCTCTCTCTCTTTATTTCTTGGAAAGTAGACGTAAGAAACATTACCTGCGCTCGGCAACAACAGCTTTCCTCGCACCAAAAAACTGCAACGCGCGCGAGGGGTGACGTTACACTTACCTATTTCTCCCGCGGTGACTTCAACGCCGAAGACGTCCTCGCGCACTTTTTAATATTCCCACGCCCGGTTCTTTAAATTCTCTTGCTGTATCCTGTTGCATATATACATGCGCCCGGCATTTTTGAGAGAAAGAGATGCCCGCCGGGAGATTGCTGCGTGCGTACACACATATGAGGGCGTCGGCTTTTGCGATGTATATATATTACGTTTACCTCGGTTGCCAAATTGAAGAGCGCGTGGAGTTTGGGTCCGAGGGGTTATTGAGATGTTACGTTGCATGTTTTCGAGCTTTTTTGCTCGATTTCGTGCGTTTTATTATAATTCTTCGCTGGTATTTTAAACGCCGGTCTGTATATATATGCTATACGCGAGGCTACCTGCGAGTTTGCTTCGCGATGTATACTCTCATGCCCCGTTCTGATAATCTTGTGTCAAGTTCATTTATTTCCCCGCTATATCATCGCGAACTTATTTATACATGCGGCTATCAGTCTAAATAGATGGATGTGTTGTGCGTATATATCTACGAACGGCCGCGGGATGGAAAAAGGTCCACGGCGCCCTTATCTCGAAACACAAATGGAAAAGATAACGCGAAACGCTTTGTAATATATTTTCAACACGAACGATCCTAGTGATTTATAGAACTCGTGACGAAAGAGTATATATAATATAAATGATGGAAAAACAACAGCAGCATCGCTCGGCGATACACGATTTTTCTATTAAAGTTTTTAGATAAGTGCTATTTCCACTCATATGTAATATGTATATGAGCGATCGGCAGCAGCCGCTAAAAGGGAACTTCCTCCATGTTTTCCCCATCAACCTTTGCCATATAATATAACTCTATACAAGCAACGTTGTATAGTGTATACGCAAATAAGGCTGCCGCAGAACCGTAAAGATCAATTTAAATTTCAATCGGGTGACTCGGACGTCGTAAAAAATTAATTGTACGATAATAATCACTTTCGAAAGCGCGCACACACACATACAATAATATCCCAATGTCACGCGCCGCGAGATCCTGATGCCCATTGCGCGCGTAAATTCGCATCACGTACGCGAGCGCAAAGAGATCTTAATGAGCGTCGCGAGTACTGTTGAAAAACAAAATACATATATATAAAATATCGGTAATTAACGGCGTTTTTTTCGCACAGCTGTAAAAGGGATTCTCGCGGGATCGAATCCCTCGCGCGCGCGCACGCGCGTCAAGCTTAATTCCCTCCCGAGATGGCATTCAGCCGGATGTAAATATTTCTCGAACGTTATTGCTATAAGGCAATCGGCGTCGGCGATCCGATCTTATCGGGCCCCACGATATATACCTTATACATACAGTGCAGCCTTTCGCACTCGATCAGTACAATCGGCCGTAAACTTGGCTTTTAATTATAACTTCTTTGTCTCCGGAGAACGCGCGAAAGGCAAATAAATATAAATATACGCACGTCGCGGTGTGTTTACCGTTACGTGTATGTATCACGTATAATCGATCGCTACTGCTGAAAAATCACTTGTATATAGCTTTTATAATAATATAAGAGCGCTCACACCGGTCGACGCAGTGATAAACTCACGCGGACATCATCACCAACAAACAATGAATCATATAGCATCCCAGCTCGAAAAATTCATCGCGCTCCACGAGTAGTACATATATTATATAGTTACATCAGCACACCGCTGCTGTTGCTTTGATCCTGCGTGTATAAGCTCTCTCGCGCGCAACGGCAATTGACGAACGCCAATAAATCTTAATAGTATGTGAGCCTGTGTGACGGCATTATACGAGCGAAAAAAAAGGAGCCAACGAAGGGCCATTAGAAATATATATGCGCGCTCTTTCTCTGTCCAATAACCCTGAGTGCTGCTGCTATTTTCGTCCCGTTGTGTGTTGATAGCCCCATAAAAATTACACTCGCGATTCGTCACTTTTTTGTTTCGGGGGGCCAGCTCCCTTTTACGCGACGACTCCTTCTTAGTCATCGAAAGCCACCCGAAACAAGGCGATTCGTTATTGTCCTTAATGAACAAAACCGCTCGCTTGTTCCCATGCACCGGCTGTTTGTCGTAAAGCCCTGATGTGCGTTGAGCAACGAGCGCCGAGGTATTCGACCATCATCGTTAGAGTATAAAACTTGGAGTGATGATGAGCCGCATGCGGCCTTGAAGCCCGATAGAAAGGTAAGTCTGTCGCCGCGGGCGCGAGATCAACATACACCCTCGCTATATAGGGAAGAAATAAATAAATGAACAAGTTCCGAGGAAACGAGAGAAAAATATATACCTCATATCATATTATTCGTATAGCTGCTGATTTATAATACGAATCCACTCGCACTACGCGTATAATACGGCGTGTAACACGGTAAATATTGTGAAACCCGCGCGGGTGGCGGTGGCGTATATATATTCACAGCTCGAATAAAAAAAAGAATTAATCGGATTGAATTCGGCGCGTGTATATAATGCGCCGCGAGATTTGCAAAAGGGTGCGAGGATCGCATAATGCCGCGAGAGAGACAGAGAGTGCGTTCCGGAATCCGAACGGTTCTGTCCCTCTTATAACGTGCGCGTGCGGCATCTATAATACCTACCGCGCGCTCTTGAGGATTTATGAGCTCTCGTTTTGTTTCTTAATTTCGGGGTATGCGGCGGCTGCTGCTGGGCCGCATATTATGGCGGATACAATGCGGTTTCTGGAAAGCGGCAGCTCGCGTAGAGATTTATTCGTTACGGGATCACAACCGTATAGGAGATTTATCGCGGGGTTCGATCGGGGTGCGAGATGAGAGCTTCGGTGTGAAAAGTATCGGCGTTTTCGGAGGCAAAATGCGGGTTTCCGCGGGGATGGATGAGAGATGTGGTCCCTTTTGCCTCTAAACGGGAATTATTATAGTATTTAAATTAATTAGATACACTTTTTGCAATTCTTTTACTACACTTATAGATCTTCGCACCTTCTCACTGAAACACTAAGACCGCAAAAAACACGCTCGTTACGCGTCATTAGACTACGCAACTTAGCATCTCTCGCTCTCTCTCCGCAATCACTCAATCCAACTTGGATCTCACTATATGAGAGCGATTATCCATCGCTCGCACACATCCCACGTACGCCGTACATATACTTCTCCCAAAAGAAAAAAAAACCTCTCTGCAGTGCTCTCTCCCTCGAAAAACTTGCTCGTGGTCGAAATTGCACGTTTCACTTTCGAGAGCGAGCATTAAACTCTCACGCGCGCGCGAGCTTGTGTTATACAAAAAGCGCGCCGACTCGCAGCTCCCCATTCAGCAGCCCCGCCGCGTGTGTAACAAGATCGAAAGTCCCGACATACGGTGTGCGCAGCGTATAATAAGAACCACGGGCGTCACAGCTTTTCTTATTCGCGCGACCTTGAACACGCCGCGCTTGCGCTACTATATACCTCTATATATGTGTATGATACAATGTACCTAGAGTGCCTCGGGTTATATAAATATGCGTGCGGAGGAGGATGCCAAAAAAATGAGTTCGTTAAATCTGTATATGCAGCGTCTTGCGCGTTATATACACGCGCACGAAGAAAGAGAGAGCGAGAGGAGAGAGAGTCCGCCTCGGCGCGCTCGGGGTTAATGACTGGGACGGTCGGGAGCGTATTCTCTCTCTCTCTTTCTCCTTGCCTCTTCTCTCCCTTTCTTTCGTCCCAGCACGAATGTCCTCTCCTATATACGCGAGCGAGCAGCGGCTATTCACTCCGGATTGAATGTGCGCGAGCTGTAGAGCCGATCGTGAGGATTTCAGTGAGGACGAGGGAGCGAGAAAATAGGCCTGTTTAGCGGCCGTGGAAGGGGATGTTTATGGCGAGCGAAAGGACAATGTCCGCTCAAGTGGTTGCGGGTTGTGACCCCAACTCCATGCTCTCGCAGGATATTGTATTGTCTTGGAGACCCGCGCGCGTCTGCGGATACCGAAATGGATCGTAATTTGTAAGAGCTTTCGCGCTGTTATTTTGTCCAAGTGCCACGCGGTGGTGATAGAGTACACATAACACGGAGGCTTCGAGCTTTTTCTACTTGTCACTGTATACATACATATTATATGGGTTTCCTCGTTTTATACAGTTATTACAAACCCTGACGCTTTCTTATAATTCAGTATATGCGATTCTTTTAACGGTTCTCCGTAAATTCTCCGTAAAACACACGCTTGCTGTACATAATAATATACATTGATACTTAATTTAAAACGTTTGACAGTTTTAAACCGATCCTGTTAAGATATCTTCACTGGGAATAAAAACTTCATCTCGCTTCGCGCGTTATAACATATATATTGATCAAGATCAGTTAGAGTTACATCGCTCGCAACAAGTTTAAAAAACACTGTTTCCAATTTCGTTCTCTCCCTCTCCGGCGCGTCATTGTTAATTAACACATCGCCTCTTTGCCAAGCCGATATATACCTATATACCACAATAAATTCACAGCCCCGAATTCATCAGCCGAATATCGCACACTCTTCTCGCATCCGGCACGCAGACACGCGCACGTTTCTTCGCCCCCCTCATATCGAAACCTTTTACGAATCTCCCGCGCGTGCGCGCTGCGGCAGCACTTAAAAACTTTAAAGGCGCTTCGATGCGCTGAACGCAGGGTATCAAGTGCGCAGCAGAGGCCTCTATTAAAAACAAAAAAGAAGGAACGCTCGTCCGAAAAGTGCGCGCACGCGCAGCGCGTGGTTGCGATGTCTTCGGTGAGATAGCCGCGGCGCGCCGTTGGCGAACGGTACTTTCGCGGCGGGCGAAAAAATGCGAAGAGGAGGCGGTCGTCGCGTTTTCGTTGCATTTGAATTTTTCGTCGTGTGGGTTTTTACGGTGCGCAGGAGGTGACGAGAATTTGTGTGCGTGTGAGGGATTATAAAGAGTAAAGCGCGGGAGATGCGTAATCTGGGTTGTGGAGGATAGTTTTTGAAAGAAGGAAAATTATGGAACGGTATAAGTTGTCCAAAGGAAATTTATGCTGTATAGAAGAATAAAAAAAAGGTAAATTTTGAAGGTTCGTGTACTTGCAAACCATTTATTATTTTATTTTGCAGGATGTGGCTCATGAAAAAAATACATTTTTTTTTCATTATAATATACATATTATACCTATAAGTAGTAAAAGACAAATAAATTCAGACGCTTTCCCTATACAGTATACACTTTTATCCCTTATTTCCAAACCGAAACATATCCACGTGTGTAGCAACTCAATGGTAAATTTAACGACGATGAGTCGCCGGAGACGCGCGCAGCGAAACCACCGGATTTCCTTTATAATACAATGTATTATAAGCTCCGAAAATAGCCGATAATCGTCTGGCCGAGTGCACAAGACTATTCGAAAGCGCTCTTCGTGCGGTCGGAAATAATCTCTCTTTCCCGATGCACTTACTCGCGGTGCGCACTGCCAAAAATTATAAGGGTTACGAATATAGCGGCCCGCCGCGCCGATACGGTCACTGGTAGCGAAGCATCTCTCTCTCTTCCCCTCTCTCTTACGCTCGAGAGGGGCTCGTGCAGGCGCGCTTCCAAGAATCACTTTATTTTTTAAATCGGAATCACGTGTCAATTTCGGACTTAATAAGCCCGAACGGACGAAAGTGCGCGACGGCGGTTAATATACACGCCGGATTATAATACAGCCGCGAGAGCGAGTGGAAAATCGAGAAGTGCGATATTTATAATTGAGAGGGAAAAATATTGAAAATTCTGACGTCTTTTATGGTAGTCGTATATTATGTAAAGTTTGGAGCGACGTTTATGGCGAACACTTTGTTTTACACTATACGAGCTAATGATGAAAATTAAGCCGGCCTATTGAAAAGTTCCATATGAGCATATATAAAACTCGGTCAGCGTCGTGATAATATCTCGTTTCCCGCGGACTGTATTAACAGCGAAAATCGCGACTTTTATCACGCTCGCAGGGACATTTGTGTGTAGTTAATTTACGCGTGCTTTTATCTCGAGGAATAATTTTTTTTTACGGCTGTTGACTTAATAAACTCTCATAAACGTAAATTTCTAACGAAAATTATTCAGCCGATTTACGAGGACGTAAATATTGCGGGCTTCCAAAATTTTAAGGCTTCTCATGACAAAAAAAAAAGAAAATAAAACAACGGACGAGTCTGCGCTTTTTAAGTGTAACATAAGTTTTCGTCTCCCCCAAAGAAAAAACAAAGCAATTTTCGCTCGCCAGTCAAATAATTAAGGTCAGCCTTTTATTCAGCGACTTTTATTGCAGATAAAGGCGACGCGTTCATCGTCGTTTTCGTCGGAGACCATACAGCGTATATCTCTTTACCTCCACTTGACTCGAATTTCCAAATTAACCATATCATGCCGGTACTCAAATTATAACCCGTTACATTTAACAGCGACTAATTAAAATTATACTTACGTCGGACAACGTATAACAATGACTCTCGCGCGCTAATCTGACGCGATTTGCACCCTTTCTCAGTCGAGCAATAACCGAACAGGTTGCTTATCGAGCGCGCGCTCGCATGCGCATAAACTAATAGAATCCGCTATTGCACTCGACATGCGCGCCTCTCTCTCTCTCTCACTCTCTTGACATAATAATGAAAGTTTTCATAGCCGCCGCGCTTGCGAGATCTTGGCCATCATAAAGCACGCTCGACAGGACAATTTCCTGGATTTATTCATGAGCATTATATATTATTACGTGTTGACTTAATGAACCGTGCCATTAGCACACGAAGCACATGTGCGCATATATATAAGTATACGCGTATTCCGCGCGATACTATGTAAATATTAGAATCGCGCGCGGCCGAAGAAACCTGTTACAACTTTACTCCTGTCCGATGCAATCGCTTAACAATGCCGTGTGCCCCCCGTGCATTGAACTTCCCCGCTTCTCTCTATATCGCGGGTATTATACCTATATGGAGGATATAGGCGCAGCGCACGTAAAAGGGACAGCACGACGATACGCGGCGAGTGTGTAATGCGAATGTAAGTATGCACGTGGTAAGGCTATATGGGATGGACTTTCGCTGCGCGCCGGCGCGTTATATAGAGATGTTTGCCGTACGTGCATTTGCATTATGTTGGAGAGCCGTACAGGGGGATGCCAATGTACTAGGAGTACCTATAGAGAGAGGATGTTGGTTTTAGATGATGGGGGGTTAGATGAGAGTTTACCTGGGTGTGGGTGGAGAGTGCAGCCTTTGTGCAAATGGCTAGTTTAGGATGCGAGTGGAGAATTCTGGTTTTGTAGCTGCATGCAGCTTTGATTGCGATTGTATGGAATATATTATCGCATATGATACTATAAGACTTTTTTTGCAGTACACGGGCGAGTGGATTGTTGGTACAGTGGGTTATTGTACTTTCAAGTGGCTTTGATTGGGTAAACGTGTATTTAGAAATTTATAGAATGGAAATGCATATAGGTTGAGAAAAATTTTATCGATACGTGGAATGGCGTTTATCGTACAAACAAAATGTTTTATAAAATGATAAAAGTAGTCAAATTCTATCAAAAAATTAATTACTCCCGCTTTTATTCCCTCTTGTATACTTTATTGTCTCAAAACAGAAATAATAGTACATTATGTAACAAGGGAGTAAAGTTGGAGATTATTCCCTCCGGTGGGTTTACTAACCGTGCGTAATTAATAATGCACTATTACTTGTCTACTGTAATGAAAATGTCTGCACTATCTAATGACCTCAGTTAAAAAAAAGATACAATGAAAAGAAATAATAAGAGCTACTTATTTATTGTACAATAGCATATTAATTGTTTAATCCTTTTTATTAAAACTTGTTCATTACAGTAACCGATTATTTTTGGATATTGAGATGTAAAACAAATGGAAAATATTGTATCACACGACACTTAAATTTAAGTAATGGAAACTGTGAAGCACATATCGTCACAAAGCGAATCATTCATAGAACGATCTATTATCCGCTATTAAATCTAGGCAGAGTAAATTATCGCCTCACTCACGATACGCTGAAAGCTCAATTTGTAATTTAATCGATTCCATTAGCAAACGGCATCAAACTTTATAAATGCAATTGTTTTTCCACTTCAAATCAAGCGTATATAAAGTTTTACGGGATGGAATTATCAAAGCGCGCGGTTCTATTGTGACGTCACGCGCTACAAGCGCGGCACGTTCTATTGTAAGGATATTTTAACTCTTCTACGCACACACACTTTCCTTCCACGTTAGCCGAAAAATCGCCAAAGTCTCGACAATGAAACAAAACGACATAGTGATGCATTGGATTATAAAATAAAGAATAACCGTCCGTTATAAGCTTTTCACCCGATTGTATTTAAATTCTCGCCTGAATACTACAGCGCACGCGGCTGGCGCGCTATAACAATACTTTGGCGTCGTCCTTTTCGAATACTTTTCATAAATCCACGCGCTTACTACGCGTGATGCGTGGCGCAATATCTTCATATATGACTTTCTCACTTCCTCAAGAGAGACGTGTGTAAGCTACTCCCCGCTGAAAATCATCTCGACGCGTCGAAACAATGGACTTTAATACCTATAATAACTTTTAATTGAGTCTCTCTCTCTCTTTCTCTCTCGCGTTCGCCGATGACGAAAATCGTTCCCATGACACGAATATAGCCGAGCGCGAGGAAAGAAAAGAATTTCGACCCCGAACTTTTCACGCGAGAGTGGCATAAATCAAGACCAATCAGCGGCTCAATTTGCGCGGGCGCGACGGCGACGGAAAAGGATTCCCCTCCGCGTTTTCTCTCATATAGCTATACGTCACGCGTCGCAGCCTTGTTTGGCGGGAATCCATTTCCGTCACCTACGTATATTATAATACATAATGCGCGATATCGCAAGCGCGTAATTTTCGTGTATAAGGGCCTCGTAGGCGCGTTTTGAAAGGAACTGTGATGTCGGAAAAACAAGCGCGCGTGCAGTGTGCGTTGCATTGAGCGCCCGAGGCGGAAAGTAAGAGGTGTCGCGCCGGATTTGGCCTTTCAATTAATAACAAATTGATTTATTTTAACTGCTGCCTTACAACGGCGACGTTCAATTTCGTTCTCGGCGAATCTGAATCGAACCTGAATTGGCGAATAATCGACGGCGAGGTTTAAATGCGCGGACGATTTGGCGTGGAAAAAAAGGCTACTATAATAGTCGGTATTTAATTCGCAATCAACATAACCGAGGCGAAAAACACATTAGCCGCGTAAACGAGCGCAATTTAGCGGCTACTTAGAGTCTCGTTCGAGCCAAATCGTTCCTTATTTTCTTCGACCACGTCGGGAATCAATTAGCCAATCTTTCCACGAGTCGATTTTTCCCTCGAATGCACGTATTATGAGAAAAAAAAACCCACCACTCGCGCTGAAAATCCTCCGTTCTCGCGAGAGAGAGACACTGTGCACAGCTATAACTGCATACCTTATACTCTCGCGGCAAAGTAAGTACGTACGCGAAAAGAAGAAGAACAAAAAGAGGATGACGGCGAGGCGGGGTGAAAAAGAAGAAGAAGAGCGGAGGTCGGTGACGCGAGGGGAGCGCGCGTATAGAAGCGAAGAGAGCAGCAAAAGAGAGCAAAGTATCTTCCCTCTCTTGCAGCTCTCCTTCTTCGCCCGCGAAAAGGTACATATATGCACATACGCACGCGCGCCTCTGTCGTATATAATGCCAGCCGCGTATATGATCTTTTTTCCTTCACCCACGAGGGGGAGGCTACTATAGAGCTACTTCGAAAGAGAGAGAAAAGGTCTACCGATACAATCAATTTCGACGATTCGCGCGGAATCTTAAGGAGTTTTCGCGGATCGTTGCGCGAGTTGAGATTCTAGTACGCGCTCCCGAGTGTTCAGCCTAACGGGCGATCTTGTTTTTCCATCTGACTGTGAATGAGCTGCGGCGGTACTGGACTATTAGCGGAGTGTTTAACGAAGGTAAATGAGCTTGAACATTTTTTTAATTGAAGATTCAGGTACTTTAAGTAGCTCGAGTTAGCGTTTTTGTATTCGGTGATTGTGGAACTTGAAAATGTATTTAAATTCTTTTTCAAACTATATAAGTGCGGGAAATGAAAAAAAGGATCCATTATTCATTTCCGTTTTATAAAAGTTGTCCATATAATTATGGAATGAAAAAGCGTGAATACTCGTACAATTATATTATACTCTTGCATTATTATATAGTAGCCTCCCCAGCTCATTACTTCACAGACACCTATACAGCAAAAACAAAAAACACAGCAACAGCAGCAGCCCACGCTCTTCCTGCAAATTTATTCAAATTTCAGTAACAATCACCACTTAGGCAATCCGAATTATCATAACTCTCGAATAATAACGTTACTCTCACGCCAGCTTTTAAATGCCCTCCAGCACCACGACTATACTCTCGGCATATATAAAAGTCCCCGTTTAAAAACCCAATTTACAACCCTTGACCTACCCCGCGGTTCTTCCATTTTTTGCAACGTCTCATTGCAGTGTGAAGGAATCGAAAATAGCCGCTTTTCGAGCCCCCATCGCCGTTGGATATTTCACAATGGATTTAAACGGCGACGGTTCTGCTGTCTCTCGCGTACGCTGCGTGTGTTATATTATACGTACTTACATTCACCTTAGAATAAATCTCTCGCGCGGTCTCGTTGAGTTTGTGACTGATGACCGCGTGTAATATATAAATACGGCCGCGGTTTAATGAATTTTTCGCCACGCTCTGAGACGAAATGGTAATTCCGTCCGCCGCGTTGAAAAGTTATGGAAAGTGCGAGATTTTGTTTTTTCCAAGCTCGGCGTGTATAATTGAATTTGTTTATGTACGGAATTGCGAGCACGCGGGCGCTTATTTGTGTTGCGCTGCTTGTTGTTTTTTTCTTCTTCTTATGCGTGCGTGCGCGCGCGCTTTGTTGGCAAATTGAAAACAATGAATCACCCGTGCAGGGAGCGCGTAATATTTCTTTTTATTACCTATACCGACTTGGAAAAAAAAGAGGAAGAATGGAGGCATTTTATGGTCGGCGTTGATGGCCGTTAATAAAATACGTTTAGTTACACATAAATGTTTTGAAACTTTGTTACTTTGTGCGTAAAAAAAAAAAAAGAAAATATTACGTTGTCCGAAAGAATAGCTATTGTAACAAAGTATCGATTTCACGTGATGTAATAATTTTTTTCTGGGTGATTCAGCTACTTTTCACTGGCAACGACATTTTTAATGCTTGGGAACGTTAATATTGATATAACTTAATAAGATATCATTTAATGTGAATGTGAAATCTTAATTCCAATAACGGGCTTACATTTTTATTATCCTTATTAATATTTCATTTTAATCTTGAAGTAAGTACTCAATAAAAAACTCGTTTGGTGTGTTTTGATAAAAATGTAAACGTTTGTATGAATCAAAACGCATTTTTCCAGTCGCTTTAGCAGAGACAATTACAACTCTTTTACCTCTGGAAAAATATTTACAGGCGCGGCATAAAATCTTTATAGGCATTGTTCCAGCTTAATCTTACAAATATAATAATAAAGCGTGAAACATATACGTCTTATTCCGATAAATTTTATCTCTCCCTCCCCCTCTAGCCAGGAACCAGACCCGGTATGCATTTTTACATTCCCTAACACGTTGTATTTTTATAAATATTAATGATTTTATAAAAGTAATTTATGGTGCCGGGCCATTCGGAAACGCACTTACTCCTTTATGCGAGCATTAATAATTTCGCATTACATTCGCAGAAACAGTCGTGGAAAATAAACGTCAGCGCTGAAAGTTTAATTCCGCACGTGGTCGGATTTAATATCGTGGATTTTTTGGTTATCCTTGCACGGCTATACAAATTATTATATTAAAATAATATCGCGTCGCTTCAATTGTAATGGAAAAATGAATCATAACAAAAAGGATGTTAAGCAGGGGTATGTAATATTGTTTTATCAAATTTTTACGGTATCGCTTTACGCCTCGTAAATGCGCTTTGGCGAGCATTAATAGAAAGAATTAGGAGAATTTATGAGATTAGCAGCACATATAGATTTTAAAAGGACAGAATTAAAGCGAAATATTAGAAAAAACAACAATTGTTTATGTTTCTATATAGAAATGTATTAGCGAATTACGAATTATTGTACAATCGTATATTAGAACCCTGGTCATAATAAATCTATAAATGAATAATAAACTCCAGCCATCAATATAGTATACCAATTTCGGTATACTTATAAATATTATATATATAAACACTTTTGATCAAAATATATATTGCGAAACAGCTATCAAAAATCGTGTATAAAATTTCGAGACACACTGTATCCATAAAATAAATCAAAGATTATTCATTTTAGCTGTATTTAACGTCACGCAACTTACGAAAGCCAGCCCTCAACATTTTGCGAAATTTTTATATAAATCACACACGCACGTATATACATAAGCGATCGCGAAAGACAAATAAAAGGACACACACCCGTAACATTTGTTAAATTTATGGAACGATAAAATCGCCGAACTCGGCCGATTTTTATATGCACCCCCGGTCTCGAAATCGTAAACACAACGCGAGCGGCCGTAAAAGTCCCTTAACCGACCCTCTTACGCGTCGTCTGGACAATTTTCAATTCTAGTACAGGTCCCCGCGCATATATATACACACGTACGCGTGAATGCAGCCAACAAATCACTCCTCGCCCCGCGGTGAGATCACTCCGCGGGCGATAAATCGAAGTAAGAGTATAGGGACAAAGGATATATAGGCTGCGCAGGAGGATGCGCGGGGTTGATATCCTCTCTCTCTCTCGCAATGAGAGGCCATATTCGATTCGCTGACTTTTTCGCGTCGCGGCCGCGCGGTAGCGAGAGATTATTGGGCCTTTAATGACGGTTATTTATCGCGCACACGGCCGGTGTAATATAAGTTCGTCTCTCGCATTGTGACCGCGCGGGTTTAATTAAATATATACATATAAGTATTCGCGCGAGAAGGTCGAGTGCTGTGAGGAATCACCGCGGCTTCTCGTTTTGCGAGTTTGTTTTATATGTTTTGTTCTTGTATACATCGGACACGCGCGGGATTATTATATTGCTTTATGTAAAGCGACAACGGCTGTATATAGGATATACATACAACGCTTATAGATTTAATATACGAGCGTGAAATATAACGATGAAAATTAATATACAGATTAGCGGGGTACAAAGATATAGTATATCTCTTCGATGAGTAATTGGTTTTTTTTTTCGTCGGCCTTTTCACAAAATCGCAGCAGGCTGAATTCGCGAACGTATAATCCCCGCGCGATAATGTGCGTAAGTACGTAATCGCGTATAGCCCGATAAAAAGAGAGGTTCGAATTTCGCTATGATATATTATATACCTAATATACACACGCAGTTTCACCGGAATCGAAACTATTTTTAATGCTGATCGCCGCATGTACACGCGCGTGCGCGGATATAATATTTCGCTGTAATCCTATTCGCACAGATTCCATACAGAGGTTTGTAATAACTTTTTTTATTCCTCAAATATATAATAGAGTATCGTCAGCTTTAGGGATAATTAATGAGGTAACAGATTTATTCGTGTACTTTCAATGAATCAATGATGTTTTGTATTATTCGGATAATATAAAGTGTAAAATCTTATACAATAAATTCAATTTATATGATGGTATCGCTCCTCATTCATGGATATAAGCGGAATGAACGACTACATAAATCCAGCATAGAATAGAAACATATAAAGTACCAAAGCACAATTAATAATCCATTAACGCACAACCCAACATCCTGCCAACCTTTTTATAGATAAATATATTATTACAGCGGCAAAGATTACCAATTGTCCCCAAAATTCACATCTAATCTTCTCGTACAATAAACAACTCCGCCTCAATATATAAAACATCTTACCACCCACACACAGCATCATATGTATATATATTCTTTATCGTCGCAGCATACCTCCCCGTACACCAAACGCAAACAATAACGCTGGCACCTTCCGCGGTTCCGCTGCCGATATATCCTCTTTAATACTCGCGCTCGACTTTCTTTTACAATATCAATCGGCATCTCGCGCGGTTCTCGCAACCGCCCGCGATCGAGAACCCCATCATATAACCGAGGCAGGTGCAATAAAAGGTGTCCAATACCTATACACACACACACATACACACACACACACACACGGCTATAGCGCGCAATAAAATCTCTCTGCGACGGCGTGCGGAGCTCTCTGCAGCGATCCGCATTCCCACACACCGTGAATCGCCGCCGTCGCCGTTCGTTCCCTCGTCTCACCTTTCGTCTTCTCTCCATTCTTTTCTCGCGTATAGGTAGTAGGTATAGGTATATATATATTATACAGCCCCGTTTATTTTGTATTGTGCGCTTTTTTTGCGGTATGTGTGTTGACATGTATGCATGCGGAGGCCGCGTTTCGTCACGAGGATTATTTAATTGTAACGATTTAGCATGTCATATATTATAGTGAGAAAATCTGAACGGAGCGCACGGGATAATAGGGGAACATTATTTTAATAAATACACATTGTCGTTGTATAGAGCGGAGAAAATTATCTAGTTTCATGTAGACCATAATAATCTATACGACACAAAGGTGCTCGCACACACATATGCGCGATCTAACCCCGCGCGCGCCGATTTAGCAGGTTTTTTTTTCGTCCGCGAGTAGCAAACAAGCGCATTAACCGAAAGAATGTCTATTCTCAACACCATCATCGCGTATATACCGCAATTTCAAATTACCAGCATTACGACAGCCCCCCGGTGTTCTGCGAATCGCACGCTCAGAGCCAATAACCATCCCATCATATCGCATACACACACGAGCATTTAATTTAATAAACCCCGCGCCCGCGCGCGCGCGTTTTTATATATCCACTCCTCGGTCGTATCTCTGTCTTCCTCCCCCCGCGCAAATAAATTACCTCTCTATCCATCCATCCATCCTCTCTCCTCCTCTGCGAGAGTCACACACACACACGTATACGCACAGTAGACTATAGTATAACTCTCGCTACCGCGCGCTTCTTCTCTACTCTTTCCTCTCTCGTTTCGCTCGCTCGCTCCGTGGGTCGCTCTTCGCTCGCGCGCTCAGCCACTCCCTCGGGGGGGCCGCCGAAGCAGCCGAGCGACTCGAGAAAGAGAGAGAGCTCAGTCAGCCGATCGTCGTCGTCGCACGCGGCGGTGTGCACACGCGCGCGCTCTCTCTCTCCCTCGCGAATCTCCAACTTTTTTAACGCACGCACGCTGCCGTCTGCGCTTTTTAAGATCTATATAACACCGCGCGACACACGGGGACTCGACGAGACTCGCCGCGTATATCTGTGATTTCGGACGATTGGTGTGTATATAAGAATTGAGAGGAGAATATTATATGTGACCAGGGAGTGAGGTGCTGAAGACAGTGGACGAGGACGTACTTTTTATCTTTCTCGCCTCTATATGGATATGAGGACGACGCGGTAGTAGCTGGAGGAGGAGAAACACGTCGTCGTGCAGGTAGGACGAGAGATGAGTTTGCCGAACCGCCGCGGAATTCGAGTGCTTGATTTACGAGGGTAATGACTCGCCGTCCCCCGGCTATATACTCTTATGGGGTATTTGACGAACGCGCGCGACCGCCGCCGCCTCCGGCGCGCACTTTGCCGATGCAGCTTTTTCCTCGCGGATCGGTGAATGAGATTTTCGGAGGACAGTCGAGCGACAGGAGCGTAACTTTGTGGGACCATCGGTAGATGAGGATTTACGAATGGGCTTGAAAATACGACGTGGTTTTATGTGAAGATTTTACCGATTAAGACGATATACTTGATAACCGTTGACTTTTTGCGGAATGATGTAAACGCTTATATACACAGTCGTGTACGTTCCGAGATGAAAAAGAAAGACAGAGAGATTATAAAATTTTGTTTTTAAATTAATGCGTCGAGATCCCGCTGCTTTTTAGTAAAAAATTCCTGCATGCGCGCGCGATATTTTTGGCGACGATCGCTATGATATGAATAATACATTCGACTCGGTAATTTATACAAAAATAGTCCAAGTGGCATTATTGGCTGTAAATATTTCTATATACGCGGAGCACTGATTTATTCCGCACGCAATGGTCTCCACGTGGCTGCTTCTGCTGCTGGTAGCTCGGCTCTTATCGCCGCGAGTAGCTTTGCATCATGCTATATTATATTTAGCCTCGGCAAATGTTTCCCTTTGAATTTTCAAAATAAGACTTTGAAAGCATACATATACCGGTGTTATAACATTTTCGGAGCTCCGCAGACGTATTCATCCTCTCAGAAAAAGTTATCCATTCATATACACGATAATATCGGCCCGAAAAAAAAGCCGCTATACGTTACAATATAAGTAGTCGCGCCCATATTGATAAGCACGCACCGCACCATATATATTTTTAGTTCGAGCCCATAAAAGCGCGTGCGCGATAATCGCAATCTATCGGGCGCTTGAACAGCACTCTCGCGTCTTCCTCGTTCTTCTCCGCACCGGCACTTATGTGCAAACAATCGCTTAATACAACACGCGCGCTCATCGCGTCGATTCTAATGCCCATCACAGTGCTTGCCGCTGCAGCTGTTTGCTGAAATATTAAAAACAAAGCGCACGAGCCAAGGATTCACGCGAGCGGGGCTTATAGCCTCTTCCGTAACCTTCGATTCCGATAGCGCGTGACGTGTCGATGATACGCGCATTTGCATGCGCCGGCGCGACGGCCGACCGGTGCGCGATCCATTATGCGCGTGAGCGCGAGTTTTTGGAAGGAAAGTGTGAGTATGAGAGAACGTCGAGTCGCGAGCCGATGAGCCGATAAAAATTACGTAAAGTCGTGTGTATAAGCGCGAGTTTATAGCTTTGTCCGACTAGTTTTTGTGGATACGTGATGATGAGTCCCGATCTTTGCTGCCAGAGAGAATTATTGTACATGTGCCGATATTTTAAAGATTATTGCTTTTGGAGCTGTGTTGAAATAATAGAAAATGACCTGAAAAATCGATGTTTTTTTTATAAGATTTGTCATTGAATCAATTTAATGGTGAAATAACATTTATTTGATGTTAAACTTTCATTTCATATAAATTAATAAATTTTGTCTATACATTTATAAGAAAATTATATTCCGTTCAAAGCAGTCTACTCATCATATATATTCAAATTGTAGGTATACTCACTCACGAACAAAACATACATCACAACAATATTTTCGAACCCGAAAAAAAAAAATTTTTAAATGTATCTCAATCAAAAATACGCGGAAAAATACCCACTACACGATAAATCCTCAATATCACCGCACTTGCGTTCCTCTTACAAGACATCATGCGCTCGTGCGATAATTCGGGTCGATCCGAAAAATCCATGTTCCTCGATCGCATATACTTATATATGTGCAAATCCCATCAAAATTGCGACATAACCCGAAATCACGATTTGAAATTTTTTTTCGTGCACGCCTTTGGGCCCCGGTTTTTCTTGTTTATTATGGTATATAAAATGAAAATCCGCAGTTGTACTGCGTCCATCAAGTGGACTATTTTTTCTAGAGCAACTTCCTACTTTTTAAGAAAATGTCAAAAAATGCTCTTCTCTTCAAACCTAAGCCATTTAGCCGAGGATTGATCTACTCAAAGTTTCAAAAAAGAAATTAAAACTATGGAAAAAGAGCTTTAATTCTTTTTTTTTTAATAAAAAAATTTTGATTCCTTCAAACCCTTGAAACTTTTGAAGGAATCAACATTTTTTAATTTAAATAAAAGGAATTAAAGCCATTTTCTATAGTTTTAATTTCTTTTTGAAAACTTTGAGTAGATCAATCTTCGGCTAAATGGCTGAGGTTTGAAAAGAAGAGCATTTTTTGACATTTTCTTAAAAAGTAAGAAGTTGCTCTAGATAAAATAGGCAACTTGATTTACGATGCTCACTGCGGATTTTCATTTTATATATTATCATAATAAAAAAAAAAAATCCGAGCACCGAAGGTGTGCTCGAAAAAAAGTGATTTCGGGCTTTCTCGCAACTTTGATGGGATTTGCACATATACATACACGCAGCAATGCGCCGGTATATATATACGCGTGTGTGGAACGTCGCCTTTATCATTACGTGAGCGTAATTTGCGCCCGCGAAGAAAAGCGCGGCGCTCCGCATAAATATATACACGCACATGCGCATATAGGTGTATACGTATGTGCCTTCACGTGACGATTCCCTCGGCTCGTCGTCGCATTATTACACCCGGAGTCGCGACTAATAGATAAGACCGAGCGAGCGACGACGTTTTTATTCTTTCGTCTCGAGCTAACTTTTTCTGACGGCTCGGGACTTATCGTGCGTACATGTGTGTATATATAATATACGTATTTATAATGCGAGGCTCGAGAGTTTAGTTTTTGAATGAAAAGACACGATTTTCTTTTTCTTTTTTGACGTAAGACACGTTTTGTGTGTTTGGCAAAAGTTTGGGTGATTGTATGTATGGTTAATGACACATGATGATGATAAATTACGCTGTAAAAGACTTGAGGTAATTATTTCGTTGGTTGATTTTCATTTAAATATTTTAAGCGCGTAAGGCGTTGTTGTGTTGAAACTTATTTAATTACATGGCTTTTAGAATACAAGCCTAATTATTATCTAATTATACTCGCATTAATCTCCGTTATTTTTTTGTTATTTCATTTATTTTTTGCCCCGTTAAAAGTTAGGAAACGATTCTTAATATAGTATCTTATTTGCATTTTTATTGGCATAGGTTCAAAGTAAACTGTGATATTTAATTATCAAGTGCGAGTAAAAAATTCTGTTTAATCAATGCAAACAAGTAGATTAATTATAGAATGTGATTCCTGTACCAGAAAGTATGCGATTGATTATAAAAAATAAATTGCTCTCAATTGTTTGAAGTAATTAGGAAACGAGTGTCGATAATAATAGTGCGTAGTTATCAATCATCGAGTCATATTATTATCGTCTTCTTCTCTTCCTCGTAATAAATTAACTTAAATAAATAAAAGAAAACCGACCATCAATTAGCCTCAAAACTATTTCATTTGTATAATAGGTATATTGTTAGAAACAGACGGCGGTCCCAACGACACACCAGTAATATCTCATCGGCATCATAAATAAATGATTCACCCCCTAACGGTATCACCACCACCTCTCAACGAATAAAAAAAAAACAACCGACCAGTCACCCACATCCGCGCGAGAACAACGACCATACTCACCTATAACACGCATAAAGAAACATGTTCTCTTCCCTCTCCCTCGATAAAGAAAGCTCTCAGCTGGCGCCGCGTATAGAGCAAAAAGAAGTGCGGCGGCCGTAGCACAACGATGAAATCTATAATAAGAACGCGAGATGGCACATCCATCTCTTAGCCTCCGCACACAAAGAAATCCACGTCGGAATAAAGGAAATGCAAGTACGGGTGCGCAGTGTATAATAACCGGGCCATGTGTAGAGCGACTCACGGAAATTATTATTGTAAACCATGCAGAGGCGGAGTTGGCCAATGTTAGCGCGAAAAGCGCCAACGCTTATGATTCGCTCCTTTGTGGTGTGACGCGGTCGCGTATATGTGTGTGTATATAATACGGCTGCTTATGCGGCAGGAGTTGTTTGCGTGCACGCGCGTGTCGCTCGCTAAGTAAGTAAGTAAGTACAGTCAGCGATAAACGCGGATGACACGAGTAGCGAGCTGTGCGCTTTTCCTTGCGCGCGTCAAGTCGACGCTGTGTATAATGTGGAGCGTAAGGAGGACACACGCGATCGTGGGACGAGTGTCACGCCACATGCGAAATTCCGGCTGATGAGGCTGTGCGATGAAGGTAGAAAAGCATTGTGTGGTGGCTCGTGGATATACTTAATTGATGGATGTCTTTATATATTATATGCGAGTCAAGGGGACGTTCTGATTTTCTTGGTAATAATTTAGCTAGTGCTTATACAGATAAACTTATAGTCAGTAAAGTTAATACATTAGAAACAAGATAAACTAAGCTATTAACCCACTACTTAAATTCCATACGCGAAAGGTTTTAAGTAAACCACTTACCTACCCCTCATCTCAATTACTCAACTATCGTACCGCAGTCAATGAATCCTATACACCCCCTTATACCGAACCCCCGGCGCTCGCTTGCGCGGTTAATCGCTTAATTCAATTGGCCTTTCTCGTTTATTAATTCTAGCGAGCGTCGACGCATGTGCACGTCACACGCAAGAATTACACGCCGCCGCTACTAACTTGCTTATATACCTGCTCGTTAGGCGCCGGCATTAAGTATATCACGCTAAGAGGCGCGTAATAAGCGCGAGCGGTGTGTATGTGGCCGATTATAGAGGATTTTCGCGGTTCTTTTCGCGCGAATGGTAGGGCAGGAGTCGTGTAGTGAAGTTGAATTTTGAGTGCACTTGTGTGTATTGGTATCATTTAGAAGCAATGTTTTTTTAATCGAATTGACTATTAGACGAGCATAAACCATTAAAATAGCTATGTTTATTTAATAGTATATAGAAAGAGTTTCATTCAACCTATAAAACTATGTTTTAATCATTTGGCAAACAATAGGCCTTGCTGTCATTCATTGTTTATGAATGAGATAATTAAAAAGTGCTGGGTGACAAGCTGAATGAAAATAAATAAAAGAATTACACATCTCTTTATCGCGGACACGAATGCAATCTTGTTTCGCATTCATTATTTTCCCGCACTTTTTACACGTGTTACATTCTCCATTAACACACTTGTCAATTGCCATCGATATGCAAATGACGCTCGATTTAAAAGAAAAAGGATTATAATATGTACGTATATATACACACACACGCTGAAATCGCGATGAAAACGTCGTAAAAACGCGATTAAAGTTTTTTCGCATTTCTTTGAACCTTTTATTCCTGTTTTATAATGCGCAGTGTGTACTTTGCTCCGATGACATTATGTTAATCGATTGACCTGTGTGCCGTAAAGAGATTCAAAGTTTGATTTCACCTGCAAGTAAAAGCATAAAGTATCGTGCTTTACTTTTACAGTCGACCGACAACAACAATATTCAACCGCAGATAATTTACACAGTTCAAACAATTCTAGCCAACAATATAGTACACGTGTGTCTCTTTTCACTTCCATATACCCATACATACTTGAGAGAAAAATGTCCACAAAGAATAATCTTGAAGCCACATTACCATACCACTTTCTTATTAAAATGAACAGAGCTTGCGTGCGCGCTTATCCAAACAGCGCAGTCAATCTCCGCCACCCACGCCACCTTTTTCGCGAACCTTCCCCCGCATGTCCCATTACTTAGCGCACACACACACTGCGTGCGGCAACGACGATCATCGGTTCCTTTGTCGTGCCGTCCTCACCTCCGCTGCTGGAACAAAGCTCTCTCTCTCCTCTTTCTCGTTTCGCCGTGCGCGTATAATAAGATATAATTAAAGAAAAGACGCGCGCGCGCATTTTTTCCCGCGCGTAAATACATCGCTCGGAAGTCGGACACGGTGCGGCCCTTTTATATACACACACGCATATATACAATATGCCGCGCGCGCGGTCACGGGCTTTTTGTCTCAATTTCACGCTTCTTAAGCGCGTGTAATGAGAGAGCGAGGGAGAGGGAGAGAGAGACAAAAAGGTGAGTCGAGCGCCTTTCTTCACCGCGGGCTTTCTTATAATCCTCTCCATCGCACGCGCGTATCAATCGGTGAAAAGTTTGTACGCTTTGTACGCGCGTGGAAGGAGCTGAAAAGACGCGGAGGGAACCGTTAGAAGCGATTTTCCTACAGTTTTTTTTTCGCTAAGCTCTCGCGGTACGGCTGTACGTGGAAAGGTCACGCACGGAACTTGCTTACCGAGTTTTACGACGATGGGGTAATTAAGTTTCGTTTTCAAACTACATCCACCTTGTTGCCGATATAATTATACGCGGAAACTATCGGGTGGATAATTGTAATGGCTCGCTGCGATTCGACCTTGTGATAATTTGTCGATGAAGTAATCTTGAGTGTCGATATTTGAGAGAAAAAAAAAGTGAGTTATGAGTCGTAAAAGTGTGATTTTTATTACAAAAATGTAGAACAAAGAGTTTCATAATTGAATGGACTGTATAATGAAACAGAGTATCGTCTAAAAATAACTCGACAGATATTTTGCAACCAATATGTATACCATAAATCATAATATTTTAATTTACTTTATCCGTCGTAAAAGCGCGTTGCTAAACTTGTAATTAATTCGAGGCGACGAAAAAGAAAAAAAAGATTCAAAAGACAAAATAACTCGAGCCAAGACATGTAAACAAGAGTCCATTTCTCTTCAATAATCCGTCGCACGTCAAACGCGCAAAGACCCATAATAATTTAAAATTCAATCGCGCCGTGAGTCGAGCTCAGCAAAAAGCCCCGGCTCAAGCGCGGAAACAACAAATAAATTTTCAATAATCCCGCCGCAAAACAAACAATCCACACTCGCCCGGCGGTCATGTAAAAAACAAGACTCGACTCTGTAAAGTAAATACGCGGCCGCGAACGCCGAGCTCATTAACCACGGGGAAAACGCTTTCAATTGCGCGCGGCGCGACAAAAACTCCTCCGCGCCATTGTCCGCAGGGAGAGAAATTCTTCGGCAAGTGAATAAGAAACCACAAGAAAAAGAATAAGAAGACAATGAAGAAGAAGAAGAATCTCAGGAATAAATCCATGTGCGTCGCGCGCACTTATACGCGTCGAATTGTGAAATCGGTGCGCATTTTCCAAGCGGATCGCGCGATAATCATCGGAATTATCGAATTAAAGCCGGCCTTGGAAAGGCTGCCGTATACGCGCGGGATCCTTTTACTCTCCTGCAGCAGCCGCATATAAGTACTCTCTTTCTCGCGCGCCGCGCCGCATTAGTCACTCGCCGCACGTACACATATATATCGCGGGTTAACAATCGAAGGATGCATGTGTGTTTGCGATTATCGCCCGATACGGGCAAACGAGGTGGAAAAACCGATCCTGACGATCGATGGCCGTGCGAGAGCTTAAATGGACGTCATTATATATATACGCGCGGCGATTTTAAAATAATAATAATAATGATATTATACGGATAGAGTGTTTGATTGATTCGAGATAAAGGTATGTATGCGTATGTAAGGGGGAGAGGAAGGATTGCGGTCGAATGTTTGGCTTGGAAATCCGTGTAGAAGTGAGAGAGCGAGATAGTTGTGGTAATGCGTTTTTATACGTATACTGTGCAGGGTGCGTAAAGTATCGAGATTAACAGAGAGTTGAATGAGCAATGCGGCTAGACGAAAAATAGCTGCTTTTATATATAGATTATATATAGGGGAACGATAAAATAAATATTTATTTTATACCTATACACGAGCGCGTGTTATTTGCTGAGCTGAATCAATGATTTTCTTATTTCCACTGGTCGAACCGCGCGTTTTTCGAGATTATTTAATGTTAATTTATTATAGTTAAATTATATATTTAATGGTCTTTGACATTCGGATTTCTCAAAGTTTTCTTATATTTCTCTATTTCGTTTTTTTTTCTCTCCTATCAAAGAAAATTTAAACGTTTATATTACATAAAGAAACAAGTTGATTCATTGTGTGTACACGCGAGCAAATATATATATTGTATTGAAATAAACAGCCTTGACGCTTTAAATATTGACATTATTGCTCGCCGCGGCTGTGTGTAATAAAACGCAGTAATCAAGTGTACTTTTAATTTAAAAGCTTCCCGCAGCAAATAAACCACGAGAAATCGTCCGCACATATGTATGAAAATTTTTCTCAACAGCAAGATTTCCATCACACACACGCACACATCGAGTCTCAGAACTCATCGGCGCTCGGAAAAGTTCCCACACTAAATATACATAGGCGACGGCCGTTTTCCGCGAAATCTTGTTACACCGTTTCGTTTCGCGGCTCTTAGAATTAATCCAGGAAACGTCCACTATACACTACCGGCTTTGCGAAAAGATAATTTTACACGCGCGCGCCCTCGCGTGTTTTCCGCGGCGAATAAATCATGCGCGAATTTTCCGCTGAATTTTGCCCGCCGAATATTATGTTTGTACAACTTTGGGAGATTAGCTGCGTTACACATATTTATACTAATCGCAAGACGGCGAGGCCTCGTATAGCAGTTTTATACGTATTGTTCACGTTAGACGAAATTTATAGATAAACACGCCTATGTATAGTGCGAGATAATTATTGCACGCGTCAGTGTTGCAATAACTATACTCGGACTTTCACTGGCAACGAAAAAGCCGCCGACGTTAATGACGTCTCACGCGGCCGGATACAAGAAGTCGCGAGCGATTTTTCCTCATTCTTCCCCATACATCTCATGCACGGCTGTACAACTACAAAAGCTCCGCCAGCAGCAACAGCAGCAGCGTTTCGACAGCGCGCTCCACTCACCCCTTCTTCACGTCAAAAAAGAAAAGAAAACCCTGCAAAGACTAGAAGCAGCATAATAGTATGTACACGCAGGCGCATGCAGTGGCGATGAATATTTATCCGGCGGTGCGTTTACGATTTTATGATTTACGACGGGCCGGATTGATCGCGGATATGGTATTTGACAGTCCGTGAGATAAAAGGCAGCGCGCCGACGCTGTCGTTGACCCGCTGTACTGCACTGTGTTATACCTATAAGCTTTGTCTCTCGCGCCGCAGCGCTGACGTTTATTATATACACATATATACATGCGGCGGTGCGAGGATTGATTCGCGGTTGAGCGAACTCTCTCCGGTGAGGCGTGTTTTGACGGCCGGCTGTTATGTTGATGCTGCGAGAGTTCGAGTCGTTTCGAGGGGTGCGAAAAGACTGACGGCCGCGAGGAGTTCCAGCGAATGTTTCGGGGAACTGTCGTATCGAACAGCTGATTATGTATAACTTATACGTGAAGTTGAATGGTCTTAACGTTAATGCGAAATTTAAACAAACTTTACTATAGTGTCTGCTGTGTGCGAGTTTATCGATACATATAGAGGGAGGAGGCGTGAATGAAATAACATTTCGACACAGTGCCCGAGCGTCTCGACGGCGCGGCATCCGGGCTATCTTCAAAAGGACGGAAACAAATCGCATACGCGAATATATATATAGAGCCTAATCTCGCTTGTATAACGCGAGATATATTTCACAGTTAAACGGCTTTATCGTCAAGTTTATCAATTCAAATGCGCGCGCGCCACGCGGTCATTGGTAATAATTTATGCGATCTCTTATACCCACACACGCATATTATACGCCATAAACGAACACTTTATCGCCACTTTTTTTCCCGTAATTACGAGATTATTTATGAAACTGTCGCTTCCACGGCGCGATAATCGCACCGTTCTTCCTTCTTTTTTTCGTCTTCTTCTAATTTGCCCGGGCGATCAGTATTCATGAAATTCGGCGCGAGATACAGTTACCTTGCGAGCGCGCGAAACGCGAATAAATCATCGTAATCGGAGAGCCCGCGCGAAAGATTATACCTCCGCTATGTTCGCAATATTGTCACTTTTTGACGAGGCGGCCGCGTATGTTTTACACCGATTTAATGGCGCGCGATATTGGTTTACTCGGGAATCCGCCGGCTGAAATTTGAATTTCGTTGGGCGGCATTCGCTAATAATATATAGTTTGAGCCTCGTGTACTGGGAATAGCTCGTAGTAATGTTGACTGTATTTTCTTATATCCCCATATCTTACTTTATCTACAAATTTTAAATTATATAACTCAAAGAATTACACATATGTCAAACACACTCCTCACTCAATTCAACACTGTAATCGTAAATGCAACCCTACATCTGCAAAATGACCAAGAAGACACGCAACAAACAGCCGAAAATACATTTTTATCATCTCGAATTTAGCCATCGCGTGATCCCCGAGATCACTGCACCCGATAATTATCAGCTCCACCGCAGCTCGGCTATCGGAGATTAAACGAAAGCCGCCGCCGTCGACGAGAGATTGTTACAATCGTATTTACTAAAAATACGAGCCGTTACATATACACAGACGCATGTGATATCGCGCGCCGGTCTTTTTTCAGACGCCCCGCGACGTGATGTATACTTATAAACGCGCGTGTATAGTTGTCACCGCTGTATCGACGACGAGGACCAGCAGCAGAAACGGCAGTGGCCGAAGGATCGATCGGCACCATAGAACGTCGGGCCATCGACGAGTCATGCTCGGGAATGACGTAGGCCGTATACGCGAGACAGACTTGGAGCTGTTATCGGAGCCAGCGCGGTTCCCTTTTGTGTGTAATAGCAGCTAGCGCGTCCCGTATAAAAAAAGTTGCTTGACCTTTTATCGAAATTCGCGTATCGCCGTTCCAGGAAATTATGAAACACACATGATCGTCTTCGCAGCGAGAGTCCGCGCACGGTCTTGAAATAGCAGAGTTATCTTATAACCGGCTGATCCCGAATTGCCACGATGTCTTGTTAAATCGTTCATCCGAAACAATAAAGCCGATTTACGGTTCGCATTATAATAATGACATTGAAATTTGATGAAATCATTCCATAATACAGAAACGAGAAAGTATATAATACAGTAGATTCTCGTGACAGGTCTGTACTGTTTCTGGCACCCATCAGCTGAGAAAATCTTGGGCAACACCCCTCGCGATAACAGCGACGAAAAAAAGCCGCTAACGAGTATTTAAATTGAAGCTCATCGTCCGACTCGCTCCTTTTTCCTCTGCTTCTCGTCTCTCTCTTGTTGTGGCGACTTCACCCTTCCGCCTGATTCGCGCCGTCAAAACGGTTCAGCAAACTTTATAATTGCCTCGGCTCACGCCCAGCCGAGTTTAACATCGCCTCTCTGGACGTCGAGGTATTTCACTTTTCTCAGCGGCGGCGCGCGCGAACGTGTATACACGTCGGGGGATCGCGCGCGATTGGGAGAAATTGCGAGGCGTGTATTTAGACCGGCGTGTTATGGGGATTTTTTCGCAAGCCGCAGCCGCCCCAGCTCCGACGTTGTTTTGATCTTGGCGAGCTGTAATGAGTTTTTGCCGTGTGCGCCGGGAGTTTCGTGTTGTTAGTGTGGTTGGATTTTTTTCTTTAGATGGGTTTCTTCTTTTTTGTTGGTTGGTTGATATGGCTATATACGAGGAGTTATAAGGTACTGCCACATTAGTTAATGTGAATATATACTTCTATTTAACAGACGATATATTGCTATATGGTTATGATAAATTTCATGTTGTGATCGTGGCTTTTTTTAAGGATCTCTGTTATTAAAATAGAGTATAATGTATTTAAGATTATCAGTAGATTTAATTATAACATTCCGTTAATTCAATATATATAGTTAGTTCTGAGTGTATGAGGTCTTTGTTCCGAAAAAAGAACTGATATCAGCAATTTTCGTGAAAGAAGATGTTTTATTCATGCCCGTCATTTAAATCAACATACGAATGTGGGGAGGACGTCTGAAACTTTTTTTCCCCATCCGACTATAACGTCAGATATAATAAAGCACACAAAAGCTTTCTACTTTTCTATTTCCCCTTTATCAAGGAAATGGCGATAACACACAAAACAAATAATATGAAAAACTTTGTAATAACAAGATGCAATAAATTTCCACGACTCAAATGTATAACTAATCGCCGCCGTGTATACATGTAAAACCAAGCACATTTGAAGTTCTCGATCGTCCGATAAGACAACATTATTTTCCAATATCCAGCGCAATCTTTATGTACATTCGCACTCGAACAGCTCGGCTCGCAAATAAATAATCCCCATAATATACACCCAAAGAAAACCTGTCACCTCGTCTTATCGGCAGCTCCCATCTCTTAATAACGACTTTCCTGCCGACAAGAAAATCCGCGTATACTTAACGCGCCGCGATCCGATCCGCGCGTCGATCTGCATACATATATAAACCGGCGATCGCTCAACCCCCCTTAAAATCCGCTCCGTCGACTCTCTATACAGCGCTGTCATTGGACTTGCTCTGCCGGAGATATAAATACCTCAGAGGGGGCGACTTATAAATAATTAATAAGCCGCGACAAGTGCAGCAGCTGAAAACGTCGTTACGTAAAGCCTTACACACTCGCTCGCTCGCTTATAATACTCGCGTCGGGCTATTAAGTAATGGCCGTTTATCGGATATGATGCGCTGATCGAGGTATATACACATAATACCCGGCTTTCGGCGCGAGCGCGCGCGTTTAATGGCGTTAATTGCCCGATTATATACCCCGAGGGGACGAGAGCTTGAGCGTGCGCGCGCTAGGCTATTACCGGATAGTTTTTTTCGCGCATAGTTTTATTGAGGAAGGAGAGAGAGAGAGAGAGAAAGGGGGAGAGTATAAAGCGCGTGTTTACGTGCGAGCGCGGTTTGTTTGGTAGCTGAGAATAGCCGGGAAATTTAGGGGTTTTCGCACCTGCGGATTACGAGGAGAGAAAATTTGCATTCCCGAGAGATATTCACGTGTGTTATGCTATAAGGAAGTTCAGGGTGAGTGAGTGAGTGTGTGTGAGAGAGGAGAATGAAATTTTTTTATTCAACTCGTTTTTATTCGAGGTGGGTATATAATGCTACATCCGCGACGTTTATGGCTTGAATTATAAAACGGCTCTGACAGCGCGATGGCCTTTTAGCGGACGTGAAAAATTGTGATATACGGGAGAGGAGTATCAAGTATATTTTTAGGGTATGAGCGTTCGCGCGTACATATATATGTATACGTAAAACGATTTATTTCGCGGCCTTCACTCGTAAACCCGAAGTAATCCAATATTTTTCATTTCATCTGCACTTATAAAAACACCCACTTGCCGACATAAATCCATCCCGTTTACTCAGCTCTTCCGACTTCTTGCCCTAAGCGCCACGTATATATACCTATATCTCTATATACATTGGCGAGAGGAGAAAAAAAAGCGCGAGATTGACGGAAGCTGAACAAACAGAACTTTACGCGGAAATCGCGTAAAACAGCCGGAGACTATTTTCTACTCTTCGATATAGGCACTATACTTTGCTATACTCAAATTCGCAAACTTTAGTGAGAAAGTTCCAGTCGCGATCTTTCGAATTCGCGAAAATATGATAATGAGATATATGTGCAGCCCTCGCGCGGATAAATATTCGATCGACGCGTTCACTTTCAAATTTAGAACGTTCATATGTGCATAATTAATCAATGTTTGATTTTAACAGTCTGCAAATAAACCTGTAAGCTTTGCTATACAAAGTCAGCATAAATTGTGTAAGCGTAAACTGTATATGCTAAAATAGCCTCGGTGTTAATATTTCTTAATTTTTAGACGGAAGCTCGCCCACAAAAGTTTACGGCCACTATAAATTCTCACCTTAATACCCCATATAATTACTACATACACACAATTAAATTTTCCCAAACAAATATTTATTTATACATCATATTTTTACCAATCACTCAATGCAAGCATAAAAGCCCGCCACTTCCACTCACTCAGATCCCATCCCGCACCAAATCTCTTCGCTTATTGGCCCCCGATATACCTTTGATATACACAGAAACAAACTCTATATATACGCACGCAGAAAAGACCGGCCGGCCGCGGGATGCACGTGTATGTCTCTCTCCCTCACTCTCTCAGCGACCGCAAGCCGGTCTCAGCTTTCGCCGCAGGCGCGTCGCTGCCGCTCTGCGCGCGACCAGAATAGTCTGACCTAGACCTCGCGCGTGTGCGAGCCAGAAGTCCATCGGTCGATCGCCTCTCTCCCCCGGTAGCGGAATGATGATAATGCGATATATGGGGCTTTGATGTGGAGATGTATAGAGTTTTCGTAAATTGCTGATTTCTGATGGGGCGTCGTGTGTTTCGCAAAGCAACTTTTCTTTATTTGATAAAATAGCGGCTGATCGGTAAATAACTTAGTCGTTCAGTTCCAAGAATTGTCCACATATATAAAAGTGTGCATTTTCAATGTTGATTTATCGAAAGAAAAAAAGTCAGGTTTGGATACGCGCGCAGGCGGCGCGGTCGTATAAGAGACTTCATAAAAGATGACGCTATTTGCTAAACAAGTTTGCAGCGTGAAAATGATGATGTTCAGCCTTGCGGATGAACTTTACAACTTGTTTAACAATGAGTCGCTACGCGAAAAATTAACTGTTTTCACGATATATACGAAACGGTGAATCGAATGGTGTGTATTATGAATATTTATTTATCGAATGTCGCTGTATCCGCCGTTCTAAATATATCCCTAATTTTGTCGCTAAAATATAGGTCAGACTTCTCAAATCGAAACATCATACGGGTTGTGCGAAAAATAGACCACATCTCTTCGATTCCAAACACTTTGCCGTTTGCCGTCCGTATTTTATCAAATATCACTTTGTTATTATTTTCTTCTCTTTCCCCTCCCTCTTGACTCTTATACCTCTTATAAACTTGGCAACTTTAATGACTACTGAAACGAATAACGAAGCGAACGTATAGATGATTGCGATATCGAGATATTCAATCAATTAATGATACTAAATGAACTCAAGACGCCGCCATAAATCGCACAGTAGTTGAATTAATTTTCCATTCTCCCTACATTACGGCGCTATCGCGTATACACATCGAAACGGTATACACAAAGCGCGCGCGTGTAATATCTATTTACATTATCGCAACTCCGCGCTCGACGGATAGCTCTCGAATTGATTACATCGCCGACAGCAGCCGGCGCGTTTTCGCAAGCGTCATATATATTTTAAAATTTCCTTTATCCACAGCATGCGGTTGTCGGCATTGTTGTCGTCCGAAGGGATAAATATTGTGCCACCCGTCCGCTCGCACAAAGAGAAGCAATTTGTTTTTCATCCATCACCGCACTTACAAACTCTACGCCACGCTATATAGGAATAGCTCCGAGTGTCGCTCATGCTGATAAGACTATTTTTCCACGCTGCGCTTAATTGCTTAATTAAATCATTTTCTTTGTAGATAAGGATTTTTCGCTGCTCCTCGTCTCCGCAATCTCTCGATTACAACAACATCGTGATCGTCTTTCCGACAATTGATTTTCCCTTCCAAACCACTTACATACACTCACCCTAGTTACTCCTCCTCTTGCAGATTGCCTAGTCATAAATTTCCATATACACACGTACACGTATACGCATCTCATCTAAGCATTAAATATATATCGTCGGCCCAATAATAGCCCTCAAGGCCGGTATATATAGAATTCGAGTGGACGGCCGCGCGGTATTACCGATGCAAATCCAAAGTTTACGGGAGACCCGCGCGCGTGCGCGAATAATGCGCGGAGCTATATATACAGCGTTGGCGTATAGTTGCGTCACCACAGCCACAGCAGCAGCAGCGGCGATAAAATAAACAGCGTCGTCGAGTGCTCGGGACTCTCGGATGTTTTTGCACTGTCGCGCGGAATAGAGGTGCACGTATATGTGTAAGCGAGATCGGATGCTGCTAGCTGCTGTAATATCTTATATGTATGTATGTTTTTTGCGGTAAACTACTAGCGCTCTACTGGGTGCACTTGAGATCGGATGTATATAGTGAGAGTGTAGTAATGAGAGTGCGGGAATATAGAGTCAGATGCACAGTGGGTATAGTTATATTCTCTGGAATATTTTTCATTCTCGGCTTCGGCGGTATAGAAGCATTTTTCTTCGTATATTTATTTGGCCTAGGTATCTAGTCATAGAGGTTCTGAGAAAAAGTATAAACAAAATCGAAAACTGCACAGAGACCTCGGCGTCGAATTCAACACCGCGCGTGAGTAGAGTTCCCGACTCCGGAAACCGGTGCTGAGTTTCGGTGCCGGCATTTATATATACATATATACACAGCGTCGAGAAATGTAGCATCGTAACTTGTCAATCCTATAAGCTCGAAAAAATTTCAAAGACACGCGCCCGGAAAATTTATCGCCCATTATACTCTTTTTTCGCACGCGGCTTACATCATTCATTCATGAAATATTATTATAAAAGTGACGTCGGTTATACCCCACGTAGACGCTCGAGACAAAGAATATTATAACTATGTCGAACAGCCTCGTATAACGAATTCCTGACATGCACAGTGCTCTACGTGTGATTCACTCATATATCAACATACATCTCCGATAATGTACACGAAAATACGACGGCCGTTGCTCTTTAGAATCCATTGAACCATCGTACGGCCAATTAATCGCCTACTCTTATGTACGACTGTTACTCAATACACTCGGCGATAAAGCGCACGCGTGAAATTTCGAATCTTGCGCTACTCGATATTACACGCGACATTGATTTCAGCTTATCGCGGAAAAGCTTATTACTCGGATCACGCGCGTGCACGCGACGCAGTGACAGATTTATTTCCGCCGCGAGGATGACGCACGAAGCGCAGTGGACAAGCGCGCGGCTTTTAATTGCCCCTGTTATGATGAGAGACTTTGCGCGCGGCTATAATCTGCGCCGGAGATTTCAATTTTTCGCGTCGGCCAATGCCACGGGATTTGTCTACATTGGGCCAGATAATAATGTGGAAGAGGATTACGGTTCTTGATTCAATGTTGACACGTGGACCGAGCTTCAGAGTTTCTTTTTCTCGTTTTATGTGTAGGCAAATAAAATAATTATGACAGCTATATATACAGCTGGATATATTAACGGCCCTGGTAAATATAGAAACCCGAATATTTGCACGTCTCCGTCGAAAACGCTTTCCAGCAATAATAGTAAAATTTCTTTTCACTTATATTTCAAGCTAATATACAAACATTTCCGTTAGTTTATTGAGACATAAGCTTTTACGATTTTCGAAAATCAGCGATGTATGTGTGCGTGTTTTCACTTTTCACCAACCTCGCGTCGGTAATAAAATTAACGACCTGTAATTCGAAAAATCTCAAACACATATTTATAATGAATTCTCTCGCTTACGGAGAAAAATAATATAGTAAAAATTATCATGATTGTAAATATGCAACATATTCAAAATACCAAAAAAAAATTCTATAGTTTATATGGTAAAAAGTGCGATGATTAATTTTGACTTTATATTAAAACATTTTTCTCCGTGCTGCCAGCATCCACTCAACAATCGTAATACACACGTTTACACACTGTAATTTCGCAAAAAGCTATACCAACCCTCGCAATTGGAAATATCAATCACCCGAATAAACATATATGACAACCGGAAGCATCGGCTTCAGCTAGACACCGATGAGAGCCAGCTAATCGCCGCCCACTTACGCGGCAGCTTGCCAAAAACACACGACCGCGGTGCAGCGTATACGAGAGCACCTACCTTAATCATTTGAGTATATCCGAATGCTCGAAAATAATCTCCCGTTGAGGATCGCGGCCCGCGAAGGACACTGCCGTGCCAGGAATGCGAAATCGGATTCCATTCGTCATGGATTATTATACAGTGGTAGAACGAGTGCGGAATTATTCGAGGAGCGAAAGAATTTTTCGGGAAAAATTATAACAGGCGCGCGAAGCTCTCGCATTTTTCACGCGGCGAGTTCCGTATTTTTAGGTGATTTAGCTGCGGAGCTGTGGAGATCGACGGCGCGACGTTATTCAAAATGTCACGTTCTGTCAAAACTCCAACGAATATACGACTCTTTAACGAACTTTCTCTGCAAAATATTTCTCTATATAACCGCGCCCGATATATACATCTCCGGGGGTTTTATGAATCATTACACGCGGACGAGACGCGCGCTGTATCTTGCGTAACGAAAAATGTATATAATAATTGTTATCGAAGAAAAGAAAAAAAAATGTCTCATCGGCGCTTGACCCCGAAACCTTTTGGCAGTCCAGTCCCGTATATACATAAACGTATACACATACGAATCGCGCCCCGCTGAAATATTCTTTACGACCTACGTGCCTCGCAACGCGATTCGAATTTCGCGGCCGACGATGTATATAGAACAGGCCCCCGAGGGCGAACGTGTCTATAATATGGCGACGACGTGTCCAGTCTTCGATTTCTCTGTATATAGGTACGCATAATCCGACGCGTGACTCGTCGAGGTGGAAAAGTGTATTATATTATACGCCTAATCCCGACTTCCAGAAATTCCGTCTTAAAATAAGTATATACTTCGTCCCATGAGCGTCAGCGCTTCTCCGGTGACTAGATAGTCGCGCAGCCCGCGATGAATGGCAAATCCGCGATTAGACTGTCGTATATCCGCGCAGCTAATTTATGACCGATGAAAAATCGGCCGATCGGTCGCGGCAGATTGCTCGAGACAACGCGTCGCCGGGCGCAGGTATATCTTTTCTTTCCTCTCTTTTTTTCTTCATCTCTCGTGATGCGTGAGAAAAACGAGCTCGCCCACGCGCGAGAGATGAACCGATCGATCAGCGCGTGCGTGTATATAAGCGCTCGATTTGGCATAATCTTCCAGGTAAATCTCGCTTTTTTTTTAGCTCGCGCTGGGAAAAAGAGAGGAGGAAGACTCGTTGTGTAGTCTCGGAATGTTTCTGTCAGACGCTCGGGCGCGTAAATTAAATGAATGGCGGGGGATTAGCGGCTGACCGGGATACTAAAACACGCGTATTTGTCTTGCCCGCGCGCCGTTTTTTTCTCACTCTCGCCTGCGAGAAGAGCTGTAAATTTTGCCAATGCATGTTATCTATATAACGAAAGTGATTTCGGGCGAGAGCGCGCGAGGTTTTTCGGATCGATCGTACCGCGACGACGCTAAATGTCGGGTTGGGTAACGACGATGAAAATCGGTTCGGTTGCATCGTGATTTATGAATAATAAATCGACGGAGAAGGCAAAGTAAATAATGTCCGATATACATATGTGTATGTGCTCTTTAGCGCTAAACCCAAAGCTGTAGAGCAGAATTAGCTGCGTCATCCGTTTATGATTTATCGCCGTATTTTGTTTTCGCAATGAATTTACACCGTGTGATTCTTCTACAGTGTAGTTCTTTCCGAAATAATTTTTCTCTAAGGAATAAAATAATGAAAAAAAGCATAAACTAGTCCAACGTTAGTATATCATATATAAAAAATTCCGGAAACTCGAGCATTATTTTACCACGCTGAACACGGAAAATACCTCAATTACTTTCTAAACACACATTCCATGCCCCATAATTACGATAATCCCAAAGCGCATTTACATATATATATCTTCCTAAACGATAATCATTCTAATTTACGATTTTCTTCATGTAGCGTGGCATTATATACCGGTCGGCCGGCTTATTCATCAAAACCTCCTAGTTAGCATATTTAGCAACGGAAAACGCGTGTCGATCTTTTTCACATGCAAATTCGCGCGCGTCGATTCGACACTCTTTTACACACATAGAGCGCACCGAGCGGGACACGCTATATATGTATATGCTCCTTCCCATGTATACATCATACATGCATGCCCGCTTCGTGGAAGATGTCGTAAACAATTCCGCTTGCAGATGCAGTATTAAATTACAATTTTTACGTCCGGAACACGTCGTTATACACTCAGCTTGCGCGCACAAAGGAAAGTATTCGCCGAGACAGCTAAATTTCTTCATTAAAGATGTGTAGTCTCGCACCCTGAATGCGAATGCTTTCTTTAACGAGCCGAGCGAGAGTGTCACTTGATCGCAGCACAAGGTTGCCCGAAATCGCAGGGCCGCTCCGAGTGTCGCATAGTAACTTTTCTCGATTAATAAAACGTAAAGGTTTTTGTTAATTATTATTAAGTATATAATTATTTCAAAAGGGCAATTTATCATAAAACTGGAAAAACATATAGTAAGTGTGCAGTTGGTCGAAAGAATGTCCAAGCTTGTAAAAAAAATATTTTTATATAATTAAAGAAAAGAAACTTGACTCATTACTCACGCAGCGAATCCTAAAAATCCTTTGAAAATCCTCACAAAGCCCGACATTGATTCATCCGACCGCAGTCGCGTCTACCCCCTCATTATTACACACCATCACACCTCTTATCCCATAAAGCACCGCGCGCGCACCGCTTATCCATAAATCGAGCGCTCCTGAAATTAAATCCCCTTGCCGGCCGCGCGCACACGTCAGCCGCGTCCACTCGATCAATCCGCCACCATAACCGCTCAATTTCGCGAATAATCCACAGCCTTCCTTCTTGGGCTCTCCGGCCCTGATATTCTAAGCTCGAGGCGCTCGAAACGGAACTCGCGCACGCACTAAAGGCCGCTTACTTTGTATATAATACAGAGAGAGACAACTGTAATTGGCATATGCATGCATTCGAGAGAAAGACACGCGCGCGCTTTTATTCCAAGGCGAGAATAATATCGCGCCGCGGCTCACGAGAGAGAGAGCTCGTTTTTCATGAGAGAGGCGGACACGTCGCGGCGCTTTTTATTGTTGCATACGCGCGCGCGCTTGCCTTTTATCGCCCACTTTTTTCCGTTATTTATGGCGCAGGAGGTGTGCGCGAGGGAATAAAGAGATTCGCGAGATGATGGCCCTGTGCGTACTTATGTGCAACGCGAGGTATATAATTAATATGCGTCGTGTGTCCATATAGCGGAAGTATATAGCTACGAAGCTGAAGGGTCGAGTGGATAAGAGTCGAATGGATTTTTGAGAGAGGGGCGATCTTGAGAGTCGTCGGGATGAGTAATTTTCATTTTTTATTTTCGGTGTATATGGTCCTTAAGGATATATTTGAGGACCGCGTCGAGCAGATGGCGAAATTCGGAGAAACGCGCGCTGAATCGAGGGTGATGGAGAACAAAGACGAGTGACTTTTTAAGAGCGCTGGCAATTAAAGGTTAAAAAGAGTTCAAGAAATCGGTCTTGAGTGGTCATCGGGAAAAATTGGCTAAAATTAAAGTATACTTAAAAAATACGGCGTAGTAGAGAGTGTGGTGTAAAAAATGTAACAAAGGCGCAGCATATATAGTCTCTAAAAATTCTGAGATTGTTGACCCTAGATAATTAGTTTCCGAGAAATCTTTCGGCAAATCTTCAGACTCCGCGCAGCTGCGTCATCTCAGGTTACCGAACGCATCCGACTGCGTTTAGAACTGACGTTCTTCTCCCCTCTAAAAAGAAAAGAAATCAAGCTCGCAGCTTTATTTCATCTCGCGTTTAATTTCGCGAGATTTAAAATTTAACGCGCGTGAAATGCAAAATTAAAAGTTAACACATCTGGTATATTAATAAAAACAAAGATTAGCCAATATTAAAAGCGTGGCCTCTTCAAACCACTCGCAATCTTCAAAAAACGACTAAACACTCGCTAGCAGACGCATTAGCCAGCGTCTTGAAAAAACCTATATACATTGATAAATGCACGCAGACTGCACCGACAAAACTGATATCCCCCTTTTTTGCTCGAACTCTCGAGATCCAATCGCAAGTGCATCACGATTAAAAAAAAAAACAAGTGTATTCGCACACAGACTCGGAGTAACGAATGGTCCGGATCGTTGCGAGAAAAAAAACGCGCGATTCAATTGGTCAGAAGACATCGCGGGCCGCGAACACGTTATAATGATTGATTGCGCGGGCTCCTTTTTCCACGCCGACACTATAGCACACGCACGTGGGCGCGAAAATTTGAATGGACCACGAATTAACGCGCTCGTCCGTTTAGGGTATCCCTCTTAGCGCGGTAATGCGATTTTCAAGCGGTTTCGAATAGTATACCAGGCTAATGATCCATTGAATTCGGCCATTTTGATTGATGATATTAATGTGCCTTCTTTTCTGTTTGTTTTCGTTAACATAAATTATGTTAACGACGCTAAGCATTAGATTCTTAATGGAAGAAAAATAGCTTATATTTTTACGGCTTAATTGCTTCCTGCGATGTATATACCCTGTCGTAATATTTTCAAAGTAACATTTATCCTCTTTCTAATACACACATTACACTGATTTATCGCCCTTGGAACACAATCGGCTGTTCCGCGTTAATTGAACAATATAACCAAAGCGAGTAGTATATATGCCCCTTCATCGATAAACCATACACGGTAACGACCAATGCCCTCATTGTTTCAATAATCGTTCGTTCCCTAATATGAGCTTCGCTCGCAGCAGCAGCAGCGCACTTATAAGACAATACTTTCTACCGCTCGTTATTCGCTTTCGAAAATATTCCCGAAAAGAATCTCCTCGACCATTCAGTCGACCTGCGCCACCCTAAAAAAACGATCCGCGCGTCCCGTTACTCCCGTCTGCAGTTGAGGCATATAATAATACGTGCGAACGTTGTTTTTTGTTGCAGCTAACGACTCAGTGACAGCGAAGCAACACTGCAGAGGAGACCAACGAGAACAAGTGTTGGGCGGAGTGAAGATCGTCCGAGGAAGAAAAAAATGCGCATCCGCAGCAGAGCTCGGGTCGAACAACCAAGTCGGGCGATTTTCCTGTAGTGGTATATTGCAAAGTAGAAAGAAGAACGAAGAAAGAACAAAAGTGAGAGAGAGAGTGAGAGGGAAAAGGGAAAGTTTCGTGTACGTCCGAAGAGTGGTTTACGACCGATGGATGTCGGACAGGGCCGGCAGATAACTCTTTAGCGTAATATAATCTTTTTCTTTTTTTTCTTTGACCTTTGTTATTTGCGTTTGAGGTTTTATTGGGCTGTTTGGCTGCTCCTTTATATGCTGAGCTTTTACTTTGATTTGTTCTCCGGCTCTTTTATTCGAGGGGGCTGATGGATTTATCGTGCTTGCACGACAACCGTGAAATTGAATTCGTTTTGATTAAACGTATAACTATAGTGCAGTGTCAACTCGCATAGCTTTTTTCATTAATTACTTTTTGTTTTGTTTTTTCTTTTTATTTGTTTATTTATTTTTGTTGAATGTTTTTATAAAATAAAAAAAAGCACATACGTTTGAAAAAACTTATATACAAACGTCGGCGAAATACCGTTGAGGCTAATATTATTAAACAAAACTAATTAGCCGTTTTTACGGCCGTAAATTTAACCGTATAACGCGCGGCGATCCATATAAGGTCTCGTAAAACACGAAAACGATTCATAAAAAGCTTACAATGTTTTCTCATATGTGCGGTCAGTTGTGATTTCTGCTCGCGGAGAAAATCTCTCTCAAAGCCTTACATCGCGCCTTTTGTATAAATTTTTCAACATTCACTCCCTCCCTCAAAAAAAATCACACGCACACTCAACGACTTGATAGGTTCTATTAACCATCGTATTCCCCGATACAACCTCAGCGCCGTCCCCGCATTCCGATCCCTCAGTCCCTCTTATATAAAAAAAAAGAAACCCATCACTCTCGTTTCTCCACAGCCGACGACGACGGCCCGGCGGCTCCCGGAGAAAGAATCAAGCACGACAGCAGAAGGAGAGAGAGCCAGACGGACGGACAGAGTCAATAATAAAACGCGCGGCGCCGTGGCTGCGAGGATGATCCGCGGCGGCGACGCCGGGGACGGCGCGAGGCGGAGCGGAACAGCGGCAGCGGCTTCGTCGTCCTCTCTGCCGCGGTATGTATAATATTAATAATCTTTTGTTGCCTGCGAGACTTCCCCGCGGCCTCTTTGAGAGGATTAGTGTATTATATATATACAGAGGGATCGCGTCGTTTTGATTCTTTTGTGTAGGGCGCGGATGATCGAACGCATCAACGCGGGTATATTGATTTCATTGAGTCGATTGGGTTGATTCGATGGGTCAAGTGTTTTACATATAGGCTCGAGTACTCACGAGGGTTTAAAAATAGAGACCGTGGGTGCTATACCTGCGGTGGTCGCCGCACTAATTGCTTTCGGAGACGGAATCATATATATATCGTACGGTCAGGTCGACGTATACAATCCTGGAAGAATTAATTTCCGAGATTTCAATTTGACGGGGGCGTGTTTTTTCTTTGGAGCGGTGATGGTGCGCGGTGTATAATTTATGTGAACCGGCAAACTGATGGCATTTGGCACGTGGCAATTTAACGTGGCAATCAAAGCCGGATTAAGAGCAGTGAAAATTGAAGCGGCCGGAGGTTGAGGTATTGCTCTGGATGAGAAGTGCTTCAGATTTTTCTTTCGCTATATATAAATGTGAAGAGGGCAAGGGGGGTAATGAATTTATAATAAATGAGGGTAAAGACGAAAGGGAATTTTAACGAGCTGCTAAAATTGGATACATTTCGAGGCACATAATCAGTGAAAATTACAAGAATCATATTTATACGTGCAACTTTTCAATGGGTATGAAGAATATTATGGTTATTCGACCCGCCCAGCGATTCCTCCGCTCTCACGCAAAGCAGCCAATTAATCGCGGACCTCTCCTCAAACCCCGTATATACACATATGTATATACTCGGCTCCGTCCGTGCAACCCCCTTGCCGAAAATAACCGCGAGCGTGGCTTCTCTAAATCTTCTTATACCGAAATCGCCGACGAGCAGCCTCTCTATTCCCGGCTGGCACGCGACTATATACGCCCTTTTGCCTTCTCTTCGCAGGGCGGACACGTGAGAGAGCCAGACAGCACACAGCAGCGACACTGAAATCTTGAGAGCTAAACGGCTAGACCAAAAGAAGAGAGAGACAGAGAGAGGTACACTATTAGCAGCAGCAGTAGCAGCAGAAGAAGGCAATGAGCAGCAACAGCAGTAACTGCAGGTCGTCGCACCGGCTGGCGGAGATCGCCGTGGGCCTAGCCCTCGTGCTACTCCTCGCCCTCCTCGTCGTCCTCTGCACGGGATCTACCGGCACAGGTAGCAGCAGCAAGTTGACTGCTGGGGGTAAAGCGGTTGGCGATGACAATGCGACGACGCTGAGCGGGCAGCCGGTACCCGGAAGGGATCTGCTGCAGACACAAGAGAGGCCTGGCGATGAGGGTGAGTTGAGGCTTTACTTTTGCTGGAAATTAATTTATGATAGCCGGGGTTATGGAAAGTTTCGGTGATAAGGAAATTGCAGTGTTTACGAGTTTTCTCGGACTTTGGGCGAACAAACTTTTCCTAAAGATTTCCTACTCGGAAACTTTTATATTTATAGTGTTTTCATGAGGAATTGGCATATTTAAATAAATTATTGCCTTGTGTGTATAAGTAGATAACGTCGATCGTTCGGTGAAACTATATTAGACGCAGAAGCTCAAATAATACGTAATCCTTGATTTTTTATTAACAAATAACGTTTTGAAAAGAAAATAAAGATTCATGAAGATATAAAATTGGCAGAATATAAATTTGATCGGCCTTAAATACACCATACGCGCCGAGTCCACTAAAACAGAGCAACAGTATAACCGTTTGGTAAAATTTATATTACTTGCGACGCGTATATCACTGGTACAATATAATATATAAGAGCTTGAAATTTCGCAACATTATAACGTATCGTTAAAAAAGTCTTTTATAGTCTCGTAAACATCGTGTAAAGAGACTTTAGAAAGTTGCAATAGAAGCATTAAGAGCCGAAATATCACAATATCCCGTTGTAATTGAATATCGTGACAAATAGTCGCTCCCTCGACTAATCCTATAATTTTCAGGCTTTTCAATCACGCTTTATATTAAACGACCCGAGCTCACGCCATACAAACGCTCGGGCGCGTAATCTATATACACGCGATATACATGTACCTCGAAAGGAGCCCACTTTTCGGCACCGTTCCGTTACACAAAATGTCTTATTTAGTTCATCGCGTGCGTATATGTGTGTGAAGTTACCATCAATTACGTCGTTACATACGTTGAAAATTGTCCAGCTCAGCAACTTCGGAGCGGCTCGCAAGTGCCGCGAGGCGCAAAAATTTTCGTGTTTCGTAATATCGTTATTGCCAATTGCAAAATCCTCATCTAGCTTGCGCGTGTGTATCTCACTCGAGTGCAAAAATCACGCTTAACGAATTATTTATAACGTCGTAAAGCATATAGCGCAAAGTAAAATCATTAATTAGAGATACGGCAAATTGAATTATGCTTTATTATCTGATATGCATCTGCGGTTATTACTCGCGGCGTTTCCATTCATATATACAGCCGGCTGCGCGCGCGAGCCTTTTCCCACTGCAATTACGCTCGCGCGGTATCATTTGAAAGAGCAAATAAAAATTAATCGGCGATAATTGACGATGATTAATTGATAAGAATTAACAGAGTTTTTCGTAATTGATTGCGGTAATGAGATATTTATATACTAAACGAGAATTTTCAGTCTAATCTTCATATTAATTATGTACTACAATCCGCTTACGATATATTAATCAATATAATATACTATAAACGTGCATTTTTCAAATTAATTTCACAATCTACTCCCCTTCCCATATATTTCTCCCATTCTATATCCACGCACCTACTGTATCAATTCCCATCCTCCTCCAAGTACAACCTTCAAAACCCTTCTTCCCAACACTTATCTCGCTCAATATCCCCCTATCTAATCCATCTCCAACAACCAATTATATCCTCCCTCGCCCATTCTCTACAAAAGAACTTATATACTCAACTCACCCCGTCGCATGGCTTATCTCCCGCCCACGCGGCGCAACACGAATTTTCATTCCGCGCTATCGGTCGCGCGCGCACGGCTCCTCTTCCCCCCCTGTATACTGAATGAAACCTGTTCGGGAAACCAGTTTCCCCCGGCGAAAAAAGCACGTGCGCGCGCATGTAGGTGCGCACTTTTAACACGCGCGCGAAGGAGATAGAGATAATGCGTCTGCTTTCTTCGCAGCGGCAAAGAAAGTCGCGGTGTGTTCTCTATGGGTGTTAATATATATGTATATAGGTATACCGTGGCAATTAAACGGAGGCGTGACGAATCAATTATCGCGCGACGCGCTGCAGCGCATTGTCGCCATAGTGTTTGTTGAGCTGCTCCTATATATATCTTTTTGCGGATTAATCGGGTGCGTCGGCACGTGTATAATACATATGGTGCGCTGGGTTGGGCTGCGTCTTTGTGCTGGATGTGGGTATTGGCGATTGTCTTGCTCGGGGTGGGCGCACGGTGTTGACGCCTGACGGTATAGGTGGCTTCTTATTATGATGACTAATGTATCTTGTCTGTTTGCATTGACAGGCTGTTGTAAACCCTTTGTTCGTTCATTAAATTAATAAATTTGCAGACTGAAAATGACTATTATACTTCTTATAAATATTCTACTTTTTCGAAAAAGAAAGTCTTAGTTTCTGCAGAGTTTCGTGAATTCATAGCCTCCTCTTTCCCGATAACAATATTATACATCCAGCACGCAATTACAATATTCCGGGAAAGAGTATTAACACCTCGTCGTTCCTCTCAAGATACATCGTCCCTCTCCCATCACGCCACTGTGCACACGCGCTTATATATACATGCATACGCGCGCAATGTCAGACCAGTTCTCGCTCAGCTCCTCTGCGTTTTTCTTCGCACTCGCGCGATATATACCTACGCCTCATGTGTGTGTACGTTGACCCACAATCTGCCCATGCAGCTGAATTACGACGCCACCACCGCAGCCTGGTGTGCTGCTATGCATGAGCTCGGCATTTTTCGCGAGGACGAACCCATACACATACACGCGCGGTGCTCCGGTTACACTTTGCATGACGACTTTAGAGAGAGAGAGGAGACACGCGAGCCGATAAAAGAAATTGAGTTTTCGATTTGTCATGATTCGGGGTAGCGCGCTGCTCGGTAGGAGAATTCTCACGACGGTGGTTGCGCCCTCCACACGCGCGCGTCTGCGATATATATTGTTACAATATATGATGGAGTATGTGCTGAGGTACATGATGTATTCAAGCTGCGGTATGCATGTATATAAGGACGTTCGCGGGAGGAATGCAAGAAAGGTAAAACCGCGCGCGGTATAATATAGAATCGGATATATGAAAATGACAGGGGTAAGCTGTTTTCGCTTGTCGCCTGTGTGTATTATATTGTTTGTGTTACGTGTACGGATATATACGGGTATAGCGTGGTGGAAAGTTTTTTTAAATCAAGTGATTTAACACGCTTGCACTTGTACTGTACGGATATGACTACAAAAAAAAACGATAAATTTTACTCCATTCAAAATACACTTTATATTATACCTATAAGAGGTATAAAGACTTGCGCCAAATTATTTATACTAAAAATTATCATAGACAATATCTACTTACAATTCCGAGAAATTTGAAATCTTATCCAAATTCCATTGAAAAAAATTCTACCCACCGCCTATCTAAACCCCCGACTTCATATAATCCACTGCACCATAGATCTCATCAAACACAAGCTCTCTCTCTTCCCCCTGCATGCAGAAGCCACCTGACCTACACAACAACGCCGCTATTCTCCGACCCGCGACGCAGCCGCCGTCGACAACGACGTAAAGGAACGAAAAAAAGAAGAAGAGTCCTCGCACGAATCTCCACACGTATAGTCTGCGCGCGTGCTCAGACTCCGAATCCCCGCGTCCCCGTCACGTGTATATTTAGGCGCGCGTGTCAGCGGCGCGCCTATCTCTCTCTCACTCTTTGCCGAACGCCGCTATATACCTAGAACGCATTCTTTATTCCTCCGCAGCGCGTCCTCCCATTGTCAAGGTTCAGATACGCGTACGCGCGCGGGGTGTCCGGTTGCACCGGCTCGCCTCCCTCCCGGACGATTAAGTAGAAGAAGAAGAAGTGTAGCAGCTTGTATACTACTACTCTCGACGGCCTGGATTTTTCCCAGTGGGTCAGGGCGGTTTTTCTCCTCGGTTTCGACACGCGCGCTCACGACGACGAGGATGTTTGTTTTTCTTCGCTGCAATCCAGTATATGTTTACGAGTTTGTTGCTCTTCTGTGTCTGTCTGCCTGCGGATATGTATATACAATGCTGTATGCTCACACCGATGCGGTGTATTATCGAGGAGTCATCAGTTTTTGCGAAAAGCGCGATTAAGGATATAATATTGTACACCCGGACACGTCAGATATGTGTGGCGCACAAGCGAGGTTTCTCCGTTTTTATTTCGCGGGGGCAAGCGAGAATGTTGCACTATTTTGAATCTTCTAAGCTTTCACGCGATTATGGCCTTTGACGTGTCGAAATGTAGGTCTGCGGACGTGAAGTTCGGTCGGATTTAACTTTATACAATGATGGAATGATTTTATATAATATTATACCATTATACCTACATTGTAGTATAGTGTTGTATACCGAGTTCTATTTATATGTAAATTAACGGACAAACGCGCTCACGCCGTCGTAACTTACCCCGCATTTTTCGAAAAAATAATTACAAGAGGATATAACTCGGCGTCGAAAAGCCCCACGGAATAATTTAAAGTTTAATAACCATATATATACATACGTATATACGCGACTCTCGGATCGATTAATCGTTAATTAAAATTTCCGCGTCGGTGCAATTATCGATGCCCCGTCCTCGGCGTCCCTTCGAAAACGCCGCGCGGCAAATTAATTCCATCATAGACGAAAATAAAAAGATCCCGGCCGTCAGTCAAGGATTATCTCTCTCTCTTCTGCGACGCTCGCGTACTCTGTAATTTGAAATTAACGACTGCCCATAGATAACCGCCCGCGCGCGCGCCAGCCTCAATTATACGCCCGATTAAAACCAAGCGCTATATAGCGAGCAAAAAACCCTCTAGATAAAGCAATTTTTCTTTTTTCGTACACATTATTAGAGTATATATGTAACAGCGAGAGAGCCTCAAAAATAAGCATGACGACGTGCGGATGCTCATGCGGGAGACAGAAAAAGAGAGAGAGAGATTATGACATCAGAGGGCCGTCGTTGAAATGTATAATAACTCGGCGCACTCTTCAATTAGCCTTTCGAGCACACGCGCGACTCGTCCAAATACTGATGGAGCCGACGGAGAAAGAGAACAAAGCTCGGCCTCGTTTTCCGCGCTTTCACGTAAATTATATACGCCGACGCGTAGTGCTCGAAATAACCGCGAGCGCTACTCGCGCCCTTCGGCCGCAGTTCGCGAATATATACATATATTTATACGGTAGGAGGTAAAGGTCTGGGATCGATCAGTCGGTTTACATTAGTTTACATTTGTTTGGCTCGTATTTCAGGTTTCGCCGACTGTTTTGAAAACGCGCGGCAGTGCAGGGTCGACTCGACCTTTCTGCAATTGCAAGCTTCTTGTTTGCCGCGTATATATTTGAAATGTGGTTTCTGTAAGCTGATGCACACTGATGCTCGACGGGCATTTGAAACTTTGTTTATACGGAAAAAAATTAATTGCCGATTACTCACATAAAAAAAATATTACGTTCGGAAGACGTTTGGGAAAAGTTTGGTTTGACTTAAGTTTGGGAACACGAATGCAATGAGGTGTAATGCCACAGTTCCCAATTCATGTTGGAACGTTTTTGAAAAGTTTGTATAACAGGTGGCTTATGACAATGCTTGAGTAAAAATGTCCGATCCGAACTAATATCAGCTACAGTACTTGGGGCTAAGGGTGGGTAGATGGAGAACAACTCAAGATTTCTTTTAAATTAAACATTTATATAAAAAAACTTCTACAA
>UXGD01000064.1:0-29782 GCA_900474315.1 Torymus auratus
CATGTAAACAGCCGCTGTCATCAATCTCATCCAACATCAATATCCATCAATCTTTAACATTTTTATGATTAAATATTACTCAAGAATTTACTCTCATCTATTCCCTCAGTCGCTATAATACACCCATCTATACACTCGATATCATCAATCGCTGATTATATCTTGTACTTTAGGACTTCTCACCAATTGAAACCTCGGGCAGCAGAAATTAATTTGGACTTTTCACCGAAAAAAAACCCGCGCTCAAATCTTAATTTCATGTAAATACTTTCAAGCTCTAATTAAGTAATCAGTCGTAATAGGACGCATTTATAACGCTCGGTTTCAAAATGAAATGCAATTTCACAAGGTCTAATTAAGGAACAATGCACGCATAAATTCATCCTAGTTATAACTCCCGAATCTTGGACGCTTGCTCTCGCACACATAGCCGCCTCTCACAGTCGGGGCTAAATTTCCTTTCTCTCCGCCCCGACGGCATTAGCATAGAAAAAATATGTCAACGCAACGGCTCGCCCCGAAAGATCTGAAACTGATTCCATTCCGCCTTACGAACATATACTTGCTCCACGTGCGCGCGCTTCTATAAAAATCGGAGCAACGACTCTTGCCTTGCGTATACACTCGCTCGCTCGCAGGAAAAGAAATTCATGAGAAACGCGCCCGCTCATATTCGTCCAGATGAACCGGCCCGATAAGCTCCCGCGCGCACACATAACGTTAATAAAAGACGCGGAGGTATATACACTCGCGTCCTCCATATTTCGCCACGGAAGAAAAAGCGCGCTCGGGACAGTCCCACGGCGATGAGAGACTGTCAACGCTCTCTTTCTTTCCCCCCGCCTCAGTCGGAGGAGGAGGCATCGTCATCGTCGCCACTTACGCACTCGCACAGGTATATAGAGCGCGGATGTGCCTGCTTGAATATGGATGAGCGAGACGGACGGACACACTCTCATGCTCACACGCATCGCGCGGGGACATAATTGCGCGCCTTAATTAACGCTAATATGTTAAAATCGCGACGCTCTCTCTCTCCCCTTTGTCCAGTGAAGAGAATATGTGTGCCGTTGCTATGCGTCGCACTGTGCGAGAGGAGAGAGGGAGAACAAAAGACGCGCCGTGAGGAGAAGGTGGAGCAGGTGTGCGCGCGACTCTGATTGCGCTGCCGCCGCCGCTGCGCGCGTGCGTGCGACGCCTCGAGGTTTATATACGTGGGATGTATTGTAAAGTGGTACCGTGAAAAAAGAGCGGGCGTAGCGACCGGATTAGCCGGAAGATGGACGGCCCCCGGACGGAGTGGCGATGATACGCCCGGATTAATTAAAGTGTGGTTATTATAATATGTATATGCGACGGGATTTGAATTTAGAAATTCCATGTGATTATTTTTACAGTTTTTTTATATACTGTTATAGATATGGATTTATTTATTTTGTGGTTTTGAACATTTTAAAATTGTTTTAAAAAATATCTTACTACTTAGTTGAATCTTCCATGCATGTGTTTATTAAATTATGATTAATACTGTTAAATCGTAATAGGTATACAGACATTCTTTAATGTTTAAAATGATAAAAAAATAATATATAAAGTTAATCAAGATGAATAATATAAAACAAAACAACCATTACGAGTTTTACAATTTCAATGTTCTGAAAAAATAATCCTTTGCTAGAATTTCTTCCACGACAAAAAAATATTTGTAATCTATATGAAAGTGAATGAAACATTAATAGTATGATAAATTTTTGGTTTACAGGAAATGCTTTTATTTATTAACAATTATTCAAGTAAGAAAACTTAATTGATATTGCGGATAAAATAACTTGTTATTCTCACACTAATGACTTTTATCATCTTTGTCATGTTCTAGTAATTACAGCACTCTATATGCCCATTTTCATTGCTCAGAGATTTAAACTTAATGCATTATTCTGAAAATCCATTATACTTTCAACATTTCACATCTGCACATTGAGACGCGTCCTGTAAAAATAAAGCGCATACGCACGTAGCTCTTTTAATCTGAATTTTAATTTAAAAATTAAGATAAGTAACGTTAGCTCCTTCTTGAGTAACGAAAAAAAACGCTCCTGCGCACAGAGTGTGAAGGAAAACTCGACGCGAACGAAGGTCGGAAAAAAAGTGCAAGACAGCACGTGGGCACTGCACAGTGCACGCGCGCAAGGCCCATTATAGCGGATTTCCACGAGTATAGTGCACCGTGCGCGCAGGTTTGTTTACGTCGTGCGCGCACGATGCCGATTAATAATGGAAGACGACGCAGTATACGAAACGTGCATTTTTATTATCTGCAACGATGGTTATGGCGATTTCTATCTAAATCGCCGATGCAATTAGTCGAGATCCTGCGCGGAGATTCGCGGAATTTTAATCGACATTAAATACAATGAGCGAGTGTATGTGCATGTACGCGCGCGCGCAAGTGTGCCTTATGCCGTCTTGGCTTTTTGCACATTGGAGAGACTTGCAGTTGGAGAGAAAAAGAACTGTTTCATCGTTATTAATTTAATGTACTCGAGGAAGATATGTGGCGATTGCAGGGGCAATTATTTTTCAGAATCGTATAACAAAAAAATTATACTCCAGCGATTAATTTTACAACCTGCACTCCGCTGGTCTTCCTTTGAAAAATATAGCTCTTTTTAAAGGCTTCTTTCTTTCAATATTTGCATGCCGTAAATACATTCTATAAATTGGAAAAAGAAAAATTAAACTGAATATAAATGAAATCATTGATTTGTTGATATACCTATAGCTCTGTATCAAACTCTCGGGTACGTTTGGGATAAAATTTAAAGAAAAAAGTTTTCTTCATACTTTGTCAAAAAAATTGAATATTATTTTCATACAAAATAATAATCCTTCTGGTAAGGTTTTAATATTTTTATTCTTACAGTACATAAAAAAATCCAAAATACTCCATTTCACTCGACTAGCTCATATAAATCATTTTAAAATTCAAAGCACTTTCGAAACACTCCGCTAATAAAAAAAATTCTTTCCAACCCCGCAGTAGAGCAGCACGAGAGCAAGACAATACAATATTTCTGTAATTATTGTTTCACTGTTTAAAATGTCCTTAAATTTAAGAAACTTTTAAGTTACAAATTCACGGAATCTTGAGAATAATGTAACTGACGTAATTTAATATATAAATACATTACGTTTAATATAAAAACAATAAAATTTCGGCACAAGTATAAGTAAATGCCAATTTTGAAATTTGATTATTCAAAGTGCTGCGGGCCCAGAGCCTAGTTCACGCGCTGCCGCTATGTGGCGCGCCCCCTCCTTGTAGCCTCATGTACCTAAGTAAGTTGGCCCGAGGGGATGTAGGAGCGCGGCACACATCTCGTCAGTAGATGGTCAGCAACTACCGAAGTTTATTGAGTTATGATTATTTTGATACATTATTACGATTAGAAAATGTTGTTATTTTCAAGACAAGACAAGATTCTTTACATTCTTGTCACCATAACCTTGATATTGTATCGAAAACTGTATGTAAATATGGTATCGATTATTGTTTTGAACATTGAGGCAAGACAATACAATATCAAGATTAATCTTGCTATATCATGCAGCGCTACCCCGCTCACTTGACTTAAGTATTATTTCATCATCGACAGTATGATCGACACATTAGTCAACGCTAAAAGCCTTATCGCTATCACGTAAAAGCCAACAAAATTATACCTTCCTCGACTCCTTCAACTATATATACAGTAGAAAGGGGGTGCAGTGTGCTCCTGGAGCGGGGCGACGCGAGTCGCCTCTTCATAGCTCGCGCACGGGAATGCAGATACATAAATTCATGAGCGAGTAACAACCGAGTGACGCCACGCTAGCTTCCGTGCCGCGACGTCGGCAACGGCGGCAATCGTATTCATGAACCGACACGGTAATTAGGGACACTAGCTCGCCTCGCAACCGGAAGTCGTCCCGAGAATCCTCCTCCTCCTCCACCTCCTCCTCTCTTGGCCACTTGCTGCCAAGGCGGCAGCGGCGCGGCGAATATCGCCGGAAATACTTATGCATTCCGTTCGTTTCGTAAGGAACGCAAGAAATTTCACGTCGCGAGTTGGGTTGGGAAAGAGAGACGGAATATTTGTCTCTCTCTCTCTGTCTTGGCTGGACGAAGAGTGTGAGCGTGGAGAAGAGGGAGAGAAACGGTTTTCGAGTTTCCGGAGAGACGACGCAGAGAGAGAGTGCGCATTATACGGCGCACTTTGCAGTCCCCCGATGATGGATCGAGTCCGTTGGATTATCATATGGATGCGGATTGCGTGTCTCGGTGTCATATTTATATCGAGATTCTGCCGAGTGGGTGCGCGGCTGAAGAGTGAGTATATAGGGGCTGGATAGTCCCAACGGCTTTCTTTTGCTTTTCGTTTCGCATAATAGTGCGGATGGTTAATTTACACTTTACTTTGTCGTCTACCTTTGAATGAATTATGTATTTGTGTGAATAAATAAAGTTAACGAGGCAGATTCTGTCTAATTTGTCACGGAAGGCTATACGATTATAAGCCTCTAATAATTTCGCGGAGACATGCTCCGTTTATTTTTGAATCTTTCATATATATTTATCTACTGCAGTTGGTTTCAGTTAGAATAAAATAGAGTATAAGATATATATAATCTTTGGAACAACCACATCATATCGAATAACAATCTAGAATTTATTCCCAATAATATTTAGTGAAGTTAAATGCTTAGAGTATTTTGTGAATCACAAAATACTCTAAGCATTTAATTTCACTAAATATTTTACATTCATTATTATTAACGTAATTTATTGAATTATTTGAAAAGATATAAGCTCAACAAGATAAGTATTCGTACAACATTTATAAATTGAATAGATTTTATAATGTCCTGAATTAATGTATAACTCATTGGGTTGTTATAGTATAATCTTTTCTTCAATGTGTACATGAATATAAACTTAGAAGCCGCAAAAGTCTACTATATAAATTGCATCATGTGTCTTCAAATTTCGTTTCTTTTTTCCCATTAGATCATATTTTAGTTCAATACACGCCGAGTACGTCGCAAATGCGGAACCAAATCAACATGCACCTCAGTGCGCAAGTAACGCAATTAACGATCGCAAGTCAATTACAAACGGCTCGCGTCGTTACATATTCAGGCCTTCCCCAAACAAATCGCTCACAATTCCGGGCAATTTCGATAAAACAACGCGAATAACAACCATTCGATAAGAAGAACAATTTTACCACGAGCGTGCTCACGTTCACTCGCTCAAAGCTAAGAGGAGAAACGAGTATAGTTTTCATCTCTTTGCCATATAGCCGCGCGTGCATGCCCTGTCCGAGAGCGCGCACAGAAGCCTCTATTTGCCGTATGTTCATTCGGCAACTAACAAAATGCGAGAGAGCCTCGCGCGCAGAAAGTTCTCCCATGTGCCATTGAAGCCTCGATGTGCGCTAGCGAGCGAGCGGTGAAAGGTCCATTAGAGGCTTCGCGCATATTTTCTTTTTCCGCGCGCGCTCGCGTGTATTAAGCGCGAGGCTGGACGCTCGCACCCGATGAATATTACTCTGGCGCAGCAGCAGCGATCGTAACGTAAAGTTGGCCGGGGCGTGAGCGAGCGGTTTCTCGCGCGCGCGCGCGCGGGCAAGCAAGCGAGGGAAAGAGAGAGAGAGAGAGAGAAGCTCACGTGCGCGCGGATTCCCTCCGGTACTTTTTAATCAATTCGATTTAATTGGCCGATCGCGCCAGCGCCTCGGTGTATGTGTGTACGGTTGCCAGTGCACGCGGGCTCTAGCGTTATAGGCTCGAGCTTTCACGACTATAGTTTTTCTGTATTTTAATTTGCGTTGATTTTAGTTTTTTTTTGCGCTCTGGTCGGTTATTGAGTTAAATGGTTATATCTAAAAGAAAATTCTTATTGTTTCTTTCTACGTATAAAAATGATAATATTTTAGCGAATTGTATCTACGAGTGTTCGTCGGAAAGGTGAATTTTAATTAAGAACAGATATGAAAACAAAGATGATATATTAAATTATCTAAAGAAATGTTTCAATCTCTTATTATTGATTTTACTGATAACAAATGTGAAAATATGCGAATCCAATGGAAATACGCACTATATTAATTTCATTTGCAACCCATCCCGGGGTTGTTTCTGTAAGTTTGAACGCGCGATATTTGCGAGATCTGATGCTCAATTTTACACTGTTTTGTATATCCATATCCATGTGTAAAGAACGTGCATAAAAATTACAGAATATGCCCTCCGTAACTACGATATATATTACTTACCAATATACAAATATTAAAACTTGTTTATTTCTAAATATTTTTTTGAAGCCGCCAGCATATAATTTCAAGAAAGAAAATTGTTAAAAATCTTATACGTCTGTATAATATTATTTATTATAAAAATCCTGTTAAACTTCGACCAATACAAAAAAAAAAAAAATTAAAAAAACGTTATATTCATAAAAAATCTTACCGCGATAATGAAGACATACACATACAAGTTAAAAGAATAATTATACGAAACATTGTGTATATCCTAAAAGCATATATCTGGCATATATATATCCTTTTAAAACAAAACATCCTCCATAAATACTTATCTCTCTGCCAGCGCGCTCTCTCTCTCTCTCTCTAGTTTAGCATTATCTTTTTCTATTATCGTTATACTTGGCGACTCTGCCCATACAAAGTCCTTCATTACATCTCTTTTCCCTCTCCCGTATAATACAAAAAAGAAAAGCCGTGCAGCTCCTTCGCGTTTGTCGTGCGTGTGCCGCGCGCGCGCGCTTCAGGGGGGCGGAGAGAGAAAGAGAGAAGACGCAGATACCGCGTATATTATATACGGGGAGGAAGCCAATTATTTGCGCGCGCGCGCGAGCGCCAACGGCAATGATAACTCCAGGCGGCGCATAATTTTGAAGAGAGAAGCTCAGAGGGAGACCGCGCGCGATATTGGCGCGTTATAAGGAGGAGGCGCGCGTCGTTCGAAAAAACGAACGGCAGAAAGAAGGAGAGGAGCCGCGGGAGTACGTAACTCTGCGCGCACACGGGCTTTATAATGAAGATATAACCGAGCTAAGGCCCGAGACATCTTTACGTTCGCGACTCGGGGCTTGTTACGGCGCGGATATGCGTATGTTGCGCCGTGTATGTATATATGTGCGTGAGCGGTGCGGAGGGATAAGACGCGCGAGGCAGGCGTCGTTGTTAATCAAAGGCCGCACGCACAATGTAACGACTGGAAAGAGACGGCGAGCAGGGGCGCGAGATATATATATATAAAACTCTCGCGCGAGATTCTTTCGCACGCGTGCGGGGGGAGTCGCCCGGAGATTGAGTCGTGGAGATTGCGCTGACAATAATTTTTTGCCTTTTATATTATAGAGCTGTTTGCTAATAAAGCGCGCATGGTTGTCTCTTTTCTTGTGTTTGCTGTGGTGTTGTTGGTTTATACGAGTTGAGAGATTTTTATTGCCTTTGGGAGATGCGTTTATGAAGTCTTCGGTGAAATAGCGATTTATCACCGTTCGGGAATGATAAAAACTAATTGGAGGCTATTTATCTTGACTCGCCGTATACGCGACGTAAATCACTTTTAGGTGATATATATCAAACCGTTAATGATAAATAAGCGAAAAATTGAATATTGATTCCGGAGGACATTTTTTTTTCGTCTTCTTTTTTAATGTGGGACGAGAGCGATTAATTATTCTTTGATTGCTATTGATTTTAAATGTTTGCCGATGATGATTTTAATTTAACTGGTGTATGTATTCAAATTGAAATTGTATATTTAATAACAGTCGAAAATGAAATTTGAAAAATCGCCTTTAATTAAACTCCAACTGTATGTATTTTACCTTTTACTTATACAGTCATGTTGTATTTAATTTATCCCAATTAAAACATCCACTTTGATCTTGACAAAGAAATATTGAAACGCTTGTAAAATTAAAAATAAATCGATTAATAAAATAAATGATCTTTCGAATAAATTACACAAAGAACACATCGTAATAACCCTTGGACCAATATTTAATATACTTTCAAAATATGGCTCAACGTTCGTTCGTCGCAATTTTCGTTTGATGGAATCCAGACAGACGAGCGCGAAACGAAGTGCGCTAGAGAGCGACAATTTGGACAATCGCATTATTCATCGATTTTCCAGCCGCGCAATGTCGAGAGAGCCAAAAAGAGAGACGCGCATACACGCGGGTGTGTACACAGTCGCAGACAGAGAGGCTTGTTCAATCGGATATTCATAGCTCGCTCGTGAGCCCCGTGGATTTTCATTTACGTTTTGTCTGCGCAGATTAAAACCGATGCTCTGCCGTTGCTATACCGTCGACGTGTCGACGACCGATACTACACGCGCTCTGAGCATTCGCTAACGCACTCGGTTCATTTCGATTCGCCCTTAATTGAATACTGATCAACGTTGACGAGGTTTAATAATTCTTTAATTTTAATCACGATAAAATTGCTTACATATTATACTTATGCGAGAGAGTATGGTAATTATAGTGCAATTATGCTATTATTAGCAAATTATCGTTTGTCAATCGTTCTTTATTTTTTATATAGTGTCACGTTCGATAAAGGAAAGAGAGAACGATATATAGGCTGAATGAGCTTGTGATATCAAGCCGCGATAAAAAAAGAGGGAGGTTTATGGATTTTACACGTTATATTGAGGATATAGCGCCTCTCGGCGTAAGGATGCAAATTTATGCTAAACGCGCGCGAAATTTGTTTGATCGAGCGCTTAATTACAATTTTAAATCGAATCAATCGTTTAAAGGCGCATTCGGGCTAATTTATTTTGATTAAAAAATTAATGGCCCGGCGTTTCTCAAATTACGCCGCACAAAATTTCGTTAAAATTACAATCAATTTTATACTATACGCACCTCGCGCGAGCGACGTCATTTTTTCCAAACACTGTCATCATCCTCCGTTTTCTCGTTTTTCGCTCATACGCGTATATAATGCATATACACGTAGCTATACACGTATCGAGTGCAACGCATACGGCCTATAAAATTGACCGCCGCGCGCGCGCGCTTTTTTCCCATTAGATCGTCGCGCGCGGCCGCGTCACAAATTATAGGGATGGCCCCCGGGATCGAAACACTTCTAAACGAGCGTCTCCCATGTATACGGCGCGCGGGGGATTCTCACTTTGGGAGATAAGCCGGTCTCCAGCGAGCCTCGCGCGCAGCCGTGATCTCCTTTTTCTTCGCTTTCCAATTACTCACTATTTTCAACAGTTAATTACGATTTACGCCGATAAATACGACGAGTCGAGACCCGCTATATTTACACCGTTTGTGGAGTCCAAGAGTTTCTTATATAGGACGCTTTATATGAACATATGGTGTTATTGATTAGGGAAGGAGATACAAATATTTTTAGACGCGCGGTGGATCGAACATTATTGTGCCGTGAATGACAACGCAATTGTTTGTTACACTCTTTTGAATAAATATTTGATATGATTATAGCCTGAAGAGTTTTATATTATAATAATTAGAAAATAAAATTATTTTTGAAATTAAGATACTACTCAAATTTCATTAAAACAACTATTCAGAATATATACCAATATAAAATACAAGTAATTAAAGCTTTGTTTTATGAAAATCTATGTTTTTTCGTCTCAGCTCATGTAACTAAAAATTATACATTTTTTGTATAATGCACTACAATTATACATATAACAACAATTAAATTGCAATTTATTTTTTGCGGGTAATTGTATACAGAAGGCTTTAGTTACATGTTCACGTTAATTCTACCTTTTTAGTGATTTAATATATATTCAAACTCGTTTAATATGGACCAATTTGCGTAAAGACGTTTTATTTTTTTGTTTAAATGTCTACAGATTGTAGATCACTATCATAAAAATAAAAAAATAGAAACAAATATGCATTACCACCGCACTACCTTACTTAGCTCTGACGACAAATATCACTAATAACATTTGCAAATCACACAAAATAACTTTTCTTTTAACTTTAATTTCATATATAAACCGAAATATCAAAACTCTATCACAGCAAAAGCTGTTCTTGTAATTGAGCGTAAAAACCACATCTTCTCATTTCTATTAAAAGATAATTCAGTCTCCGACTACCTTCAACACTCTTAATTCATTAAAAGCCCAGCGAATAAAAAGTCAGTACTCGCAGCACAAGAAAAAAAAGACCCGAAGCTTTCCGCATCCACTGTTAACGCGCAAAGCCAAGTAAATCAAAGTGGCAGAAAAAGCAAATGCGATTTTAATGTCAAATGGGCGCAAGCGTCTCTTTCTCTTCCCTTCTCATCTCGTCCTAACGACTCATCGGGAGAGAGCAATGACGAAGATGCCGTCGCGTCCCCTTGATAAAAAGGGCGCAACCATTAAGTATACGAGGCGCGACAGTCGCACGTCGAGCTTCGAATCGTTTCAAGAGCTAACGTGCGAGGTATTAGCTTTTTTAATGTCGTCGTTGTCGTCTGTCACGAAAATGTATCTCGCCTTTCTTTCTTCTTCCCTTTTTTTCTGTGTATATACGTTACTGGATGTGCTCTGCTGTAGCTGAGGCTTAAAAGGATTTGGCAATAAACAAGCCCGAGGTCCTGGAATTACCGAAGGGTGCGTATAGTTAGACATGAGGGTGGAAATCTGTATTAAAAAAATTTCTCGACCACGGCGTTCAGGCCTCTGAATTACGTGAAAGTCTAACGGTAATAGTTGCGTCCACGCATTACGCAAAAATTACACAGGACAATGTGACGATGTGTATTCTTTTGTTTATTAATCCATGTAGCAATCATAACACCTTTATGCTACATACTTGTACTCATCAATCATCAAGTCACACAACCTCTTTACCCTGGGATCGACTAATAAATGAGTACGAAAATAGCAAATACAAAGGATCAATCATTACTCGAAAAATCATCTAACAGTAAAACAATTTTTATCTCCAGCTCGCGTGCAAATTCTCATAGCTCAGAGCTGCATCTCGCTCAATCCCCATATACATCATCCGCGGTCGCTGAAAAATCTCTAAGCTCGGCTAATTTCCGCGTAAACGCGACTCCTCGCCGCATATACGAGAGAGGAGAGAGAGACACGTTGGGCCCGCGAGCGAACCCACACGGTGCTCCGCTCGGATTCGCCAATACCAATAATCTATCACTCGGACTCGTCATAAAGCAGTCGAAGAGGCTCGATCGATGGATCGATCGATCGATCGCTCTTTCTCCCCTCCGCGAGAAAGCTCTACTCGCGGTGCATAAATCGAGCGTGACGCGGATATTAGCTGCTCTTTTCTCGGAGCGTCTCTCTCGAACCACCTTGTCGAAGAGACGTGCCCTCTCGATGATCCCCCCCGTGTTCGAGGTCCTTTTTTCGTTTCAGAAGCGCGCGCGCGCAGCTCTCGGGAGATATTACAGGAGAGAAAGAGAGAGAGGAAGAAAGAGACGCGCACGAAGCCCCGGCATAATATAAGTGTATCTAATTACCCGGGCGTTTACGTCAACGTTTACCGTGATTTACGGCAAAATTGTGCCCAGCCGCGCGCGCAACATCGCGCGCGGGCGAAGGTCGCAACGCGGAGACGCGCGCGCTGAGGTATACGGGAAAAAATGTGAGAGTGAACGAGAGAGAGAGAGAGATGCTCGAAAGGATTCGGTCATTTATCATGGAGTGAGAGAGCACAAGCGTCCCGCGAGCTGCCTCGGGCCCGGCCATGGGAATGAAAGGGGGCGAGGAATATAATCCCCCGGACGGACTAATCGCGAGCGAGGCATTATAGCCAGAAAGGGGGAGGACGCGCAGATGCGACGCGAGAGAGCCCGACTGTGTACGTGTTCATGTGTGTATGTATATATATGTGTGGGTACCGGAGTGGTAATTGCGAGCGGAACTGTTTTTTCGAGTGAAACGTTGTTTGTGTAAACAGGCGCGGATTACACACTCTCGTGTGTGATGCAATGCTGCAGAGATCGGAGAGTGATTAATGCGCTACTTATGGGGATGAAGGTGGTTAATGCACTATAGTAAGAGAATTGAAATGTGTTCATTCAAAACACTATAGACGGTTGAATTAGCATGAGATGTGGGTAAATTTGAACTAGCCTCGTTTAAAAACAAAGTAAATATAAATGAGTAAATAGTTCGATTTTATTGGTCAATCTTTGAAGGAGTTGAAGAAATTTTTTTTTAATTTGATGCAATATTAATATGGTAACATAATCACTTCATTTTTCACGGGTCACGTAAAATATGAACCATTATTACATTTTAAATTTTAATAAACTTAAAAACCACTTCGAGAATAATATAACTTCACAAAAAAAAATTAATAAATCGCAAAGTAGCGGAGGGAATTAGCAATTTCCTCGCGGGCTTTTTAGAATATTTTGTGCAGCTCGTAAGTGAAATGAAAATGATAAAATTATAGTAATTTACCTGTAAAAGTGTTACATTAAGGCCCATAAGGATCACTTAAGGCAACCACATGAATGCATAACTATATACGTGGACGGATTTTCAGGTTACAAGATTTTAAATCGATGGTTAAATTCAATCAACCTTCAAAATGTTACTTTATATAATAAAAATAAATAAATTTAACTGAATAATGTAATTAATTACTATTAGTATTTTGTCTATTTGAAATGCTCAGAAAGTTATAAATTAGCTGTGAGAAGAAGTAAGAAGTGTCTGTGTATATTTACAATGATGAAACACTTTATATAAGATTTATTGGTTTTGAGTTCTCTCACTTACTTGACTTTACACTTAGCACATCTAATTGCAAGTGATAGCATATCAAAATGTAAACAAAATATATACAGCACTCCTTCCATAAAAAATCAAATTTCTTATTTTTCCAATAAATTATATCTCTCCCGCTTCTTATCGTATTAATAAGCTCGTCATTGTCTGTATAAGGAAATTGACCAACTCATTCTTACTTTCTCCAATTTTACTATCTTTACAATACTCAATATCAAACTTGTGTATAAACCACTATATTTTTCAATTTAAGAAATGGGAGACTAATGTCGGAAAAATTTTTTCATTGGTGTTTAAAAATGTTTACTTCTTGGCCATTTCTATAAAGAAACAAGTTATTTGCCTGAGAGATGCAATGCTCTTGTTCAGATACTGATAGTTCTTTGTTCTTTTTCTAGAATCAAAAGAAAATTAAATATTTATAAAAAACTAAAAACTATGAATAGAATAATAATTTACAAGTACGAGCTATTCTCAATCAAGAGACCTGTATTGAAGATTCTGAAAAAAGTCCAGCATGAATAGGAAAGTCTGGTAAACCTGTGTACAGTGGTGAAGACGCATTTAAGGACGCTTTGGCAAAAAACAAGGAAGAAGGAGACGATAAAGAACGTAGAGGAACGTCATGTGGACGAGCGACGGCGGCAACGGCAGCAGCAACAGCCGCCGCGCGCCCGTGCGAGTCGTTGTTTTGCGCATGCTAGAAGGTACACACATAACGCCTTGGAAATTACAGAGTGCCAGGGTCCATCCATCATCGGGCTTTCGCGGACCAAGACGGAGAGGAAGAGAGGACCCGGGGACTCTTGGTAACGCCCCGGCGTTTAAGTCGTTAGCAATTTCCTGCGCGGGACTAGTTTCGCTGTAGCTCTGGTGCGGGCCCCTAAATTCCATATGGCCTGATAATGCTCAGTATAATACGAGAGAGGCCTAACGGGTCGACTCGCGAAATCGATCGCCTCGATCTTCACCATAACTTTTTCCAAATGTCCCTTTTTACCTTGCCGCAAATCCTCTGAAAACGTAAAATTATTAACAGTATCGTTCTGATAAATCAAACTTTTTGTAAAATTATTCTAATTTTCAGGCTATTGATAAAGCAAAAAAAATATTTGCTATGGGTATGCAAGAAAGTCTAATTCAATTTAAGTGAAAATGATTTTGATTAACTTTATAGGAGTAAGTATTCTAAAAGAAAGTATGAGTCAAATGAAGAAAAAATTGAAAACATTTTTATATTTAATTAATTATTTTATTTAATTTGGATTTTTAAATATTTTGTCTATTAAAATTGAACTTTCTTATAATTCCTTGAGGAATTAATATTTTTTACCGACACATAGTTTAAACGTTTAACGCTTTTCTGTCTACTTTTATAATCTTTTTGCTTGTTTTCGTAACATATATACTTGTAAAGCGTCAGTCAATAAAAGAGACAAAATTATTTAATGAAATAAAATATATTGAAGATTAGATAGCATATGTAGTGGGAAGAAGAGCCCATACCTGATCAAACCATGGGTACTGGGCTTCATTTAATGTGTTGACGAAGAAAACTGATTGGGGGCTTATTTTAAAGTTTCTTGTTCACACTATCAATATACTAATGTATGATGCAAGACTAAATAAGTAGTAAGGTGGCATAATAATTCTTGAAATGAAGGTACGAGTTTAACGTTTTATAATAGAAAAAAATATAAGATAACTTTGTTAATTTATTGAAAAATAAATGAAAAATGGCATGTTCAGACCCATGAGAAAAAATGAGTTCTTTACATATAAAAAACACGGTAGAAAAACAATTTTGTAGAAAAAAAATCATTTTTTAAAATAACTGCATCTGAAAAACATCGTTATCTTTGACTTATTCGTGAATAATCGTATATATCTTGACTTTTAAAATAATTATTGGGCTGAAAATTATACGAAATTCCTCACGGTTCAAAATAATAATCGTCTCAAAAGTTTGAAAACTCACAATGTTAGAGCACTTTGAAAGTTAGGTTTTATTTAAAATTGTCTTTTACGTCTAATATTAATGAGACAGTATAGAATAATTTTATTTTTAATTTTTGAGAAATGTATACTCAGATTATTGAAGAATTTTAATTCTAAGGAATAAGTTTTAATCCCAAAATTTGTATTCCATACTGATTAAGTAATTGAGTATGAGTTATATTATTAGTATAGTTATCCCTTTTCATTTCCGTATTCCATATTATGATACGTATTTGATAGCAGACTTAAATTAAATAATAATAAAGATCATTCTTAGTCTATCGTGTATTATTACAGTTGAAAACTTAGCTGGTACATTCTATTAGAACGCTACTTCGATATCATCATACTTTCAATATTTTTAGTAGAATATTTATTTGATGAATATAATAATAAGAAATTTCAATGTTATTAAAAGATTTTTGCGTGGTTTCAGGTGGTATTTTTACGATAACGCATTTTCTACTGGTAGCTCTAAGTTTTTAAAAGGTACAGCAGGGGGCAGCAGCTCTCAATAAGCTATTCTAGCTGTCTGTTGCAAGTGAAATACCGACCCAAGGTAACATAATACCGATGCATGATCTTGTTTTCTTTACAGGTAAATTATCAACAAGAGGTTATTATTACTTTACACTTTTCATTTAAAAAGAACCATGTTTTAATAGAAGAAGTATGTGCATACATGGTAAGTGAATAAAGATCTCTTTTTAACTATTTTTCATTCGGGGAATAGGTAAGACCTAAGCCATTTTCTAATCGGGTTTTGTTTTTTTCTATCACTATGTGATATCAAAGAACGTTGATTATTTTATTATTACTTGCTTATTCGCATAAATAAAATTGAATAATATTCACTTAAATAGTGAGATTTCAAATTCAATATTATTTGTTGAAATTTTTTGATTTTTATAGTAACTGCCAATTGGTATCGATTTTTCATCTGAAAAAATACAGCTTTTCAATAATGGAATAATTTGACTGCATTAAAAAATGGCTTATTGTAACATTTTCTGATGAATTTTTTTACGTAAAGAAATGATGAATAGATTATATTTTTATTCGGAGTAATTTAATTAATATAGTTCGTTATAAATAATAAGTTTTTTATTTTTAATTCTTGTATTATCCATTACAAGCATAGGTATACAACATAAGTGTCACTTTAGAATTCGTTTGTATAACTTATTCTAAATATTTATCAGTCCATGTGCGTATTCGTAAAAGAAAACTTTATAATAAAACAGTTTTTTCATCAAAACCTGTTGAAAATTTTTGCTTTATTGAATAAGATACGGTAGTACTTTATTATAGATTTTTAATAATAAGAAATATTAATAACGCATTCACAGTTTTTTCTATATATTACATTTACATTAAAAGAACAGTTATTTTTATTAATATTTAAGTAACTTTTAAAAAATTTAAAGTTTTTACTAAAAATTTTGCTTTTGGGTTTTCTTTACGAATACCTATATAATGGAAAAATATGTGTTGTCTTATCAAATAACAATATACGCATCTTCTTAAGAAAAAGTATTAATCACATTGTACTGCGTGATATTGAATTCAAAAAGCCTTTGATATAATAATATTTTTCATTAGACCTTATTTTTTTGAGCTCAATTTAACCTCTTTTTAAATATTTTTCAAATATTTATTAATTTTGTATGCATACTCTAAAACTAACTTTCGTAAAATTGTATATAATATTTCAAATATTAGAAAAGTCTTCAAATTTAAAAAGAGGTTGAAAATGAAGCATTAAATTAATGTTCCTAAAGTAATTCATAATATTTCTAATAATAAATAATATAAATACATCTAATTACTATTTTTATCACTGCTACTGCTATTATTGTTATTATTATCAACGTTTATATCTTCTTTTCTATCAGCGGTTCCTGAAGTCTTCTTAATTCTAGATCCATCGTACCTGTCATAACCTTGACCTTCTATTTGACCGAAAATTTTTCTCCCTGGTATTCTTTCGTTCTCCTTAACGCTAACTTCTGTCCCAATTTGCACTGGCCACGGAAGTCGACGGTCATCACCTAAACGTGCAAGTTGACTCTCATATTTACGATCATCGCTGCGCATTTTTTCTTTAAAACTTGCTCGATTTCTGTCCTGATCTCTTGGCCGATCTTCCTCATCTAAAAATAATTCGTTTCTATACTATATACAAGTTCAAAATAGTTAAGTGAATGTAACAAGATTTATCATTTATATTAATGAAATTAATAATTTTATATTGTTTTTCAAAAGAATTTACGATTTATAAATTATACATTTGTAACATTTTATAATATTTTTAATTTAAATATTCAGGTTGATATAAATGAGAAATATGTATATTTTAGTTGTCATAAACTACGTAATCAGAAGAAAAAGTATGAATCAAACAACTTTTATTATTGAAAAAATAGAATATTTATTAACACGTTGTAAAAGTCTTATTTTTATTAACATTATTATACAATAAGAGATGACTATGCTGACAAAACTTTTAAAGCTTGGTTTCACAAATATAATTTCGTATTCAAGAAAACCAGTGGCATCCATAGGACAGCTTGAAATTGTAAAAATTATAGTCAGTTAATGAATAATCAATATATAAAACATGATTAAATTTAACGACATAATAATGTTATTTTGTTAAACCTGTAAATATGCATTTACCGTAGGTAACGAATAACACAGAAAACTATTTATATCATTAATAATTATTCTACTTCCGATTTGAATGAAATTTACAAGTTAGGAGTTATATTCAACAAAAATTTACCTGCAGCATATGTCGGTCTCCTGCGATCGTAGTAGCTAGATCTCTTTACATAGTTATCGTAGTTGTCGTAAGGATAACGCAATGGTCTCCTGCTTGGCTCGGCAGTAGCTGGCGCCACTCTGTTCCTATCCGGCTCGATTTGCTGTGCCTCAGGTCCACGAACCAGTGGATCATAAGGTCTCTGATAATTCCGTAGGTCTACTGGTTTCCTCACAATTTCGGGTAATGTTGCATAGTAGATGATTCTCTTCGGTTTGGGTGTTGGTCTGTATCTGCTGTATAATTCGTAATCTTCATCTTCATCTCTATAACGATCGTGTGCATAAGGACTGACTGATCCACCTCTACTTCCTTCACCTCGATAATAATAGTCTCTCTAAAAAAAAATAATATGATGGATTTAAAAAAGGATGATAATTTATTTAATTTTAATAACACATGTAATAATAAATTCTCACGCCTTCTTCAAAATTATAATAAATTTAACTGAGTCATGAGTTACAAAACGAGTTTAAAATCTAATTACTTCCTGACCAACTGATTATTCCTGGCTTACTCCCGTTTATTTGCTCGAATGGAGTTCACTTACAAATAATAATATGATATGTAATTTCTATACTATCTACACATTCACCCGCACGAGACTTGAAACGTTTGCCATAAACATATAGATCGAATCCTTTGAAATGAAAGTTTTCACAAAAGCTTTAAGTTACACCATAAATACGACTTAAAAAAACACATAAAAATATCATTTGCTTGCTCGTTTTGAATATTATTTTAATGTAAATAAGCAAGTATTTATATCTAGTTGTGACTTTATAATTATTGTCTCCACTTCAGTTTTCACTTGCCTTGTATATTGTTTATGCGCGTGCGTAATTTTATTGTACGTGAACATTTTAAGAAATTTTTTTTTTCAAACTTTTATTGTTGTGATGGAAGCACTTGAATTTTATCATCGATAATTATGTACCTAACTGTGAAGCTCGTGATAACAATAATTATAGAAGGTACTTTTGAATTAATTATATATTACAAATCCTAATTAGTCAATATGAGCCTAAAACGTCGATGTTTTTTACCTGAGATCTAAAGCGATTGGGATAATAATAATTGCGTGGAATCTGAACATCAAAGTCATGCTCCCGCACGATGTTCCGAAAGACCGGTACATCGTACTCGTCATAGGACCGAGCAATCGGCATATCTCGCGATTCACGGCCTTCGGATGGTGGCAGACCTCTTCCCTCAAGAGCGACACGACCTTGCACTGGAACACGCTCATCGGGAATACTACGTCCTCGTCCACTCGTCACGAAATCAGTTTTCGGCGCGTAATGAGCTCTGATCGGTGGCGGCAAATTCGCTGCCTCGTCGCTATCGCCGATGTTCTCATAGTTATCGGGCACCAGTTGATCTAGACTCGGACGATTGCGGAACTGAACGGACAGCGGCTGCTTCGACCAGGTTTCCGGTGCGCTCATCCGCGCCTCCCTTATGTTCTTCGAGCCGGCGATCTTCTCCATTGTCGTCTCCGGGTTGGCATCGCGTCGCACACGCCTCAGTCCTAGGTTCGTTGTCTCGTCGACGTTGTGGTCGGCTGCAGCCAGGGCGTACTTTTTGCCAGGCGAAAGGCGAGGTCCGGTACCGCTGATCGTGCGCGTCACGAAGGGCGAATCATCGAAGCGTGGCCAGCCGAGATGGTTCATGGGGTAGTAGTCGGAGCGGTCGGCGGGGGATACGTCCCACGCCACGCCGACGCCGGATGTTGCCGTAGTACCGGTGACGCTAATGCACAGCGTCACCAGTAATGGCAGAGTGAACTTGATTTTGAGTCTATAAATAGAGAATTGAACATTTATTTAGTTTGGTATTGCGAAATGGCGTTATTTAATAAAAAATTTTAGATTTCAAAAATTTTCTTCTTTTTTATGTTTATACTGATTAAAATTTTAATCAAGTACAGGTTTTACGGATGTTTATCCAAGCTTTTCTTAATACTACAAAGATATATTTTGCTTCATATTTTGCTCAAACCTATTTTGCCTAATACCTATTCACAATTATTAAAACTTTTTGCTATCAATATTTCTTACCGCGATAGTCCAATACATATGTTTTGATTATATAGCACGCCATACCCATACAACACCTTTACAAAAAATCCAGGTACAATTCCACGCATTGCCACATCATATACGCATGCTTTCGCCTATGACAAACGTAAATAACTTTCGAAGCGTGAAAATTTCGGGTGAACGACACATAGGTATACCAGTCTTTCTCTCTATCTCTCTTTCTCCCTTCGAAAGCTTTTTACCGAAACCGCGTCGCGCAGGACAACAATAGGCCCCCTACCGGTTAGTGCCCCGTGCATCTTCCTTCCGGTGTCCGCGTGTGCAGATCCGATCGGCGATGCGTGTGTGTGTGTGCGTGCTTGAGCTCCCCCCGCGCGCACGCGAGGCGGTAGCGGTGGCGCCGATTCTCCGTGACAAATATAATTTCCCATAGGTGCTTCCGCGCTATTATTCCGAGTTCCGGCGAGACCCGGCTGGATCCGGCGTTTGTCCGGTCATCGCCACGGAGTCGCGCGTTTTATAGACCAAAGCTATGCTGTGGATATGTTGTCCTGCGTGGCACGCGGATATACAGGTGTAACGAGCTGGTGGCATCTATTATGTAAAGCCGCGAGTGTCGTTATACGATTCGGGGAATATTTTTTATGGGAGAGTCTTATATTTTGTTACGTTAGGTCTTATCGCGATCGCAGAATTACAAAAGTTTAATTCAGTGTATTATCATCAGCTGTATGACTTTTGTGAAATTAATAATTAGAGGGTGTTGTTCAATTTTTTTTTTTTTTTTTTATAAATTTTTGAGAGGGAAATAATTTAGAATGTTTCCATGATTAACTACCTATTAATCAAATTAATAACAGGATCTGACTTGATTGGTTTAACCTATAGATTCGAAATGAAATATATAACATTTATTTTAAAATAAAGATCTAAAAAATTTATAAAAGTTCAAGTCTTTTCGAGGAAATTGTATGCACTAATTGTTTAAAAATTTTTAATTATATAATCGTATATTAATTAAATTAGTTTATCGATATCGCTTCGCATCTTAACATGCAGTAAGTTTTCATGTACTGAGTTAACCGAAAAAAAAAATGTTTTTAACGAAAGCCACTTTCTGATTTTGAATTGAATCGGTACATGCGATCTCGACCTGCTTCCAATTAAGCGATTTTTTTATTAGAAATTGACTATTCACACTTATATGAAGTATACTTCTTTCTCCGCTATCTCTTCTCTATTGCTTTCATTGTCGTGAATTTTCATTCAAATTTTGCATGACGCGTCACGGTATCGAGGACGCGCGTGTATAGAAATTTTTTTCACGATATACTGCGGCACACGAAATCTTTTTTTTAACACAGGGTTAATGAGCCATCGTATCGATGAAGAAACGTTTAGAGGCACAGGAAGGACTTAATTCGAATGTTCCGTAATTTCACAATTTTTCGTCATCTATCGCGAAAACACATTGTCATTAGACTTTTGATTTGTACGAGGTTACATACTTTTCTTTCGCACCGTTACATTCACGCAATTTGATATCCATAGTAAAATTCATATCTGTGTATCAGTAATGAACACCTTATTATGTTATTAAAGACATTTTTAATGAATTACTTATTAATGAATTATTAGGCGAATTATTTATTGAGAAAAACTTATTTTTGTTTAGTATTATACGAAAATTATAACTATTTTATCAGAATTTTATATAACAAGTAAAGTAAAAGATATCTTTTTTTAACAATATACATATTACATAGTCTATATTGACAGAACTCAATATAATGTTTGTATATTGTCTCAAATATAATAAAAATAACCTATAAAAAATATATCTTTACGATCAAAATTCGATCAAAGAACTAGTAATAATTACGTTTCAAACAATATGGATTTATTTGAATATTAAGTATGCAAAAAATACAGATATGGGGTAGAAAAATCGTTTAATCATTGTGCGGTAAAGTGAGCACAGTTATGAAAAGGTCATTTAAAGTGTTGAAGAAGAGTAGCAGATTAGTAAGTGATAGAATGGCAGACACGCATTATGGTGGCGGAACAAATCTTTCTAGGATCACACCGACATCTACCCGTTATCCTCTCATAAGGCTCGCAGTTATCATCCTTGGTATAAAGTTAACAGTTATCGCTCACAACGGAACTTGGCAAACTTGGTAATAAAAAGGGAACTTTCGCAAATATCGTATAGTCTACGTTTATAATTATACACAAGGATTGTTAAACAAACTGATCCTGTTTATAGTCACTTATAAACAAGTCTCATTTATTGAAAATTTAATTTAAAAATTGTAATCGATTGTCGTAGTATTTATAAAATGACTTATTTTTTATCGGCTCAATGTATAAGAGCAAATCTCAGGAACTTTTTGGAAACTGCAAAATTTCGGATTCAAAAGGCTACTCAAGTTTTTTACAAAGCACATGATTGAACGAAAGGCCAAAATGTTTATTGTTCAATAGAGGAATAAAAATAATTCTAAATTATGGTAGAGGAAGATTTTTTTTTTTTTAATTACAAAAAGAGCGAAAAGTCGATTTTTGGTGATTAGCCCAGATATAAGAGTTTTTATTTTCCAATATTTAAGAAGAAAACAGTTTTCTTAAAGATTTAGATAATAAAAACTTAAACCTGGGCTATTTTTCATGGCATATCGATCTACTAGGGTTTAAATGAAAGCTTTGCATATAAAAAAAGCTTCAAAAATTTGGCAATGATAGTAAGAAATTTTGCAGTTTCCAAAAAGTAAAAAGTTTCTGAGATTTGCTAATAACTGAAAATGCAAACTCTTTGATAAAACAATTCGAAATAATTTGTTAAGCACTCTATTACTTATGACGTTATGACTATAGTAACTGCAAATATTTAATAAAAAAATTTAAACGTGGATTTGTGCTTTCAAAAATGTTATTATATCTACGTTCTTCGATGAAAAAAACATTACTGTACAATACAGATAGTCTCATATATCTAGAGATTAATTTAAATAGTAAAACGGCGTTATTCATTTGTATATAATTTTAACAATTGTGAATATATATATACATGTATTGAATGATACGAAATCAGTATATCAATTTTGCAAATTCATGAAATTATTAAAATGTAGCTATCATAACTTGAAAAAATCCAAAATAAAAACTAATAGTAAAAAATTTTTTAACGACCGTTAATTAAAAAATTTTGTAAAAAATTTAGCAAGTTAATAAATAGATTCTAAAAGTAGAAGTATCTATTCTACATATAATTTTGCACTGTGAAAGATGTGAAAAGTTAAGTGAAAAGTTGGCTATCAGATAAAATAATGAATAAATCCTGACCTTAACATGGTGTAGTCTTGTCATCCGCCCTATGTTGACTGTTCGAGTTGTCCACGATGACTGACGCCGAACTCACGCCGCGCTCATCATTTACATGTGTTACCTATGCCACGCTCTCACCCCTACTACACGCGCACCTAACGTTTCCACGAGACCGTTGCTTTTTTTTCAACACCATAACCAGTTTTACTAGAGCAAAAACTCGTGCTATAGACTGCCGTACGTGTGAAATTTTTTAATGAGATATAATGATGCTTTTAAAGAGTTACACTATTACTATTGAATTGTTGTAGAAAAAATGTATCATCGATCTCGATATAAAATTTGAAACTATACTTTAAGATATCATTTATAAAAACTGCAAAGTACATATAAATTAATTAAAAGTAATAATCAATTATTACATATTTGTCTATTTTGTTATATTGATATGATTCATCGAATATAAATATATAAACTTTAAGAAAAATATATAATGTATTATGTAAATGGTCAATTGCAATTTCGTTATCCCTTAATAATATCCACGGGTATAACTATTTTAATACAACATAAATTATAACTATATTATATGAATTTAAAATTTTAATAATTGTAAGCTTTAAGCAATCTGTAAAAAATATTTATTTTGTTATGTAAATCAAGAACTATGGTTAATAATATATTTCATATTTTTAGTAATTACGTTTCTTTCTCAAAATATTTTTTTCTACTACGAATATATTTTAAAGTACCGCGTGTTTGTGAAATATATTGGTGGCCCTGCTTTCTCGAATTACGTCAATACCAACTTCTCAAATCGTAAACATAAATTTATGTTGTGTTTCATTTGCAATGGCTGGTGAGGGAAAGAAGATTTCTTTTGGATTTTCAAAATCTATCAAAAAACCAGTTTTGCAAAATGCGGCGCCGCAGGAGAAAGCCAAAGTGGACTATATCGAGTGTGTTGATGATAAATCCATTAAAATAATAGGGTACGTAATTTAAAATCATGAATTTTATAGATGACGGTTTGCGATGAACCTAACCTGTAGGTTTGTTTTAAAATACGTATTGTAATATTACGTTTTATTACTTAGAAACGTCTATTCTTTATTAAAATAATATCTTTTTAAGCTTTCAAGAAATAAATGACTCAAATGCAAGTATAACCTTACCTATTTACTTTACAGGGGTGAAGAGAAAAAAGACGAACCGCTTGTTATTCCACTACTTGGTTCAAAAACCTGGCACGATAGAATTGTTAATAAAGTAGATGCTGATATATTTGAAACAAAAGCAAATGAACCCAAGGTCAAAGATGAACCTACGCAAGGTATTGAAATTAAGCAAGAAAAAGTTGAAGACATATGCAATGGTGATGCTACTAATGAAAACATACAGCCTATGGAAGCTATTGAAATAAAAACGGAGCCTGTTGATAACAACTCATTGACATTAGAGGAACAAGCTGCTCGTGAAATTATTGCTGATCTTAAATCAGATGGAAATGAAAACAAACAGGAAAAAGTATTTGCTTTACCTATTACGAATGATGATGATTTGCAAGGGAAAGAAGAGGTATGTTACAAATACTTTTTGACTACTTCACTTAAATCATTAAAAATTTTGCAAAAATTAATAAAGTATTTTTTTCTTAAATAACTTTAGTCAACATTAGAAGATTACGAACAAATTCCAATTGATGCATTTGGCATGGCAATGTTACGAGGTATGGGATGGGAACCAGGTAAAGGAATCGGCAAAAATGAAAAGTAAGTAATTATGTTTTAAGAATATAGTATTACACCATTTAAAACATTAGGTTAAATATAGAACATACAAAATCTTTATTATGATACAAATTTATAATACTTTATTTTATCAATTTTCAAGGGTTGTTCCGCCAGCTATACCAGAATTACGTCCAAAAGGAATGGGTTTAGGTGCAGATAAATTAGCTATACAAAACACAAAAGCAAAATCTAAAGAAGAAGAACAGTTAAGACTTGTCAAAGGCTGTTATGTGAAAATTATAGCAGGGAAACATAGCAATAGTTATGGACAGGTTGAAGGGTTTGATGAAGATGCTGCTAGAATTATTTTGAAGTTAGCACTTAAAGGCGAAGTAATTTCTATGAATGAATTGTGGGTTCAGCCAGTGACTTCTTCAGAATATTCACAAAATGCCAAAGTGTTAAGTGAGTTTAATGAAGTATTAATTTCTAGGGACTTTTAAATTATTATGAAAGTGTTTTAAAGTACTTTAATGGTAAATTAAAATATTTTTAAATTGCAAATGCAATTTCACAATAAATATTTTAAAGACAGGGCTCTCTTACATAACGAATGTTTACTAGTCTATTAATGGAAACATGGATTTATGTTATGTTTTAAATCTCAGTTAAACTTTAAGTAAAGTATCACAGCTTTTCTTTGATATATAATCATGTTTCGTCATAACATTTTATTGGATATAATTTTATAGATATTTTTCCATTACATTAAATAATAATTTATTATCAGGATAAATCTAGTTTAATTTGATCAAATATTAATATCAAAGATAAATGTATCAAAGTTATGTATTTAGAGCTTTGCTAAAGTATTTTAAAAGTCCCTCTGATACCATAAATTTGAAATATATTTAATAGTAGGCTTAGCCTTTAATATTTTAATAAACTAATTTCAGATGTTAAGAAGTATGAAGAATATAAACAAAATGAGATCATTACAAATGACAAACCAAAACATAAGTCTTCAAAGAATATTGAAAACAGTGAAGATGAGAGCCGTCAAGGTAGAAAAGAAGAAAAATCAAAGAAAGATTTAAAAAAAAGAAGACAGAAATCTTCGGATGATGAGAGTATAGATAGAAATTCCAGAAAAAGAAAAGAGTCATATAAAAGTAGTGATGAAGAACAGACACAAAAAAGAAATTCCCGGAAGAGAAAATCTTCTGGTGATGATAGTAGTATAGACAGGAAAACAAGGAGAAAAGATGTATCTAATAGTAGTGGTGAGGATCAGAAACAAAAAAAGAAACTAAAAAAGAAAAGGCAGCAATCTCCTGAAGATAGTGATGAAGATGAAAAATCAAAGAAAAAGTCAAGAAAGAAGAAACATTATTCTGATGAGGATAACAGTAATGATAGGAAATCTAGGAAAAAAAGAGACTCATCAAGTAGCAGTGTAGAAGAATCAAGAAAATCTAAAAAGTCAAAAAAACATAAAAATCGAGATAGTTCTTCAGAAAGATCCAGCCGAAAGAATAGAAAGAAAGATAAAGAACGTGAAAAATCTAGATACAAAAAATCTGATTATGATGATTCTTCGGACAGAGCTAGACAGAGAAGTCACAGAAGATCTCGATCTCGGAGTCGCACATCAAAGAACCACAGAAGGGATCGATCATGAGGCCATTCACTAAGACAGTGAATATAATTTCGTATAAAAATCCTATGGATTTATTAAATGAATCTTTTCATTTGCAGACACTTTTTATATACATATTTTGCAATTTATTTAGGACGAAAATAAATGTGTGTACAGATATTTATTTATAAATGTAATGGGATCGACAAAAATTTATTTATGTCAAGTTGCTGTAAATGCAGGTGTAATTTTTTGTTGATTTTAAACTTTTTTTAATTAATTGATCAAAAGAAATTTGTTTAAACGCCTGAAACGAAATAATATACAACTAATGAAAAATATTTTAATAAAAAAATGTATTACGGAAATTCGTAGCATTGATTTCTTAATTAAATACCTATGGACTAATTAGATAAAGTTTCTCTACATTGCTAATAGTTGTCCTTGATAAGAGAATATCTTATCAAATAGTGAAGAACGCATAAAGCACTTGCTTTACATAGTGAACATAACCTTATAATGATGCAAAGTATTAACTCTGTACGTCAAACCGTTCGAGCCATGTCGAGTAAGTAAAATAAGATAAATGAACATTTCTAGAATCTTAAAAAATGTAATTATTAATAAACTATAATCTTATCCTTCAGCTCTTCGATTAGCTTTAGCCCAAATGTTAGTGAGCCAAGACAAGGCAACAAATATCAATAAAGCAGTTTCCTTTATCGCGAAGGCAAAGGAGCAGCGAGCTGACATTGTTACTTTGCCAGAATGTTTTAATTCGCCTTATGGGACAAGTAAATGATTTTTTATTTCTTTTATAAAAAAGGCTTTACTTAAGTATACTTCAAATGTAATTTTCGATACGTATTTAGATTCAAAATTTCATTTATTTTGAATTCAAAATGCTTTTTAGGTAAATTATAATTTTCGAACAATGATGATGAATTATACATACATTAAAATAATTATTACTTTGCAACAGATCATTTTCCGGAATATGCCGAAGTCATTCCATCGGGCCAAACGAGCACAGCGCTGTCCGATGCCGCTAAAAAAAATGAGATCTACGTGATCGGTGGAACGATACCAGAGAGAGATGGAGAAAAACTTTACAATACCTGTACTGTTTGGAATCCTCAGGGAAAACTTGTTGCTAAGCATAGAAAGGTATACAAAGCTACTAAGAATAACATAATTTCTTAATTTAATTATCTTATTGTTTTGTCGATATTTAGTTAGATAATTTTGTTTATTAATATAGCTTATTAAAATATTATTTTTGTCTTAGCATTTACGATAAAAAAAAAAATGTAAATAGAAGCCATAAAATAATTAAGTAGGCCGTCTCGCCGTGTGAAGAACTGACACGAATGCCTACCTTACCGACACCTAATTTTTTTTTGGATTTTAAACAAAAATTTTAAGAAAAATTAAGCCTTTTTTCAAGTCCTTCGAAATGGCATTGAATCAATATACCTACCCTAATAAATTTTCGAATGATTGCATGCATTAGATTTTTCCAAAAATGTTTTTGAAATTAGTAATCAATCAGAAAATAATAAAGGCTTTGAATATTTCAAAACGATTTTTGATAAATCTATAATCGATGGAAAGATTTGAAAATATTGGTATCCTAGGGAAGCCTGAAAGAATTACGCATTTTTCTTAATTTTTTGTTTAATGTAAGAAAAATATGAAATTTCGATGCTGGTCGGTAAGATAATGTGGGATCTGTTTCGGTACTTCACATGGTCTATAATTGCGGTTTCTTATTACGGTTGGCAAATTCATTCATACAAGCTGCTGTTGAGTTTTTTTCATAAATTTCAGAAATCATACGAATAATTTACTTTAAAATTCGAATTAAAAAAAATAAATTTGTATAATTATTCTATGCACTCGATATCATAACATCGCATCTTTTACGCATTAGATTGCCACGTTATATATTTACCAGTATTTGTGACAAATCTATTAAAAAGTTAAACTGCAAATTTTGAACCATACAAATTATTTATAATCATAAGTATATATAAATATTCCGTGGAATTCTGTTCACCTTCGACTTTGTACTTATAATAAAACTCAAAATCGGTAAATCACGGAGAATTTTTACTAATAATGACGCTTCGATTCACTGCAGATGCATCTGTTCGACATCGACATCAAGGACAAGATAACGTTCCGCGAGAGCGACACCCTCAGCCCCGGTGAGGAGCTGACGACGTTCGAGGCCAAGGGCTGCAAGATCGGCGTCGGCATCTGTTATGACATTCGTTTCGAGGAGATGGCAAGGCTGTATCGCAATCGCGGCTGTCAAATGCTGGTGTACCCAGCGGCGTTCAATATGACTACGGGACCGTTGCACTGGGAGCTGCTGCAGCGCAGTCGAGCTAACGACAACCAGCTCTACGTGGCATGCGTATCACCGGCACGCGCCGAGGGTCCTGGATACATTGCTTGGGGCCACACTCAGCTTACGTCGCCATGGGGTGAGGTTTTAGCCCAGCTCGATGCCATCGAGGACATGATCGTCAAAGAAATAGGTGTGTGTTAATCACTGTCTTCTTTCGATGTATTTATGGAAGATTTGAATTCAAAATTTTTCATATATTTAAATTATTATTAATCATTGCGGTCAAGTTAAATGTATCAAATGCATAACTTTATTATTTAATATGTATTTTGCAGATTTAAAAGCTGTTGATGAAGTGCGAGCGCAAATTCCAGTTTTCAGTCAACGACGCACAGATTTGTATGAAACGATCTGGAAAAAAGATTAATAATATTCTAACAAAGCCAAAATCCTTGATACAGTATCAGAAACAATTTTATTTTTTTATGAAACTATATTTTTCGATTCATGTTATTAGCGAAATCTTAGAAATTATAATGTTTTTAAATAATGTTAATGATTGTAAGTACGCCATTTTATTCCAAAAAATAATAATGTACAGTGCCTTTATTCGAAATAAAAATGTATTAAATAAAAATGTTAGCTGATGTTTACCTATTTTCTACAAAAATATTTGAAATTTTCATTAAAAAAAAGAATTTTACATTTTATTTTAGCTTTAGTCCAAAATATCATGTAATTAAGATATCAAACTGCAGAACAAACTACGAAAGCTACGCCTGCTACAGCTTTCTATTCACTCGGCAATTTGGAACGGAGTTTTCTAAACGTTATTCTGCGCACAGCCGCGTCACCTAGCTTGTAATAAGTCTGCCAGACCGTTTATATCATGCACACGCACACAGGTTTTGTTTGTATGAAATCAAAACAAAGAAACAAACGAAACTGACTGTTCGAATTTCATTCTTGAGTGAATTTATACATATTATATTCACTTCCCTTGTTTCTACTGTCTGCATCTTATAGGTA
>UXGD01000064.1:30563-120260 GCA_900474315.1 Torymus auratus
CACATTGCAAATATTTATGATACGAAAACGAAGAAAAAGATTATAAAAGTAGACAGTAAAATTTATTTGTCTCCGTTTCAGGTGATTTAATGGACCGTATTTTTAACCACTATCTTGCCGTATTTTTTATTGCTTATGAATTCCTGAAAAATCAATATTTTTAAATGAATCAGAGCTTAAATTTTAGATTTTACTGTCCACTTTTCTAATTTTTTTGGTTCGTTTTCGTATCATAAATACTTCCAATGTGATAGTCAATAGAAGAGACGTCATTTTTTTACAAAATAGAAGATATTTGAGATTAAATTGCCCTTATCTCAGGAAAAAGAACTGATGGGATGCAATTATAGGCACACTGAGCTTTATTTCTAGATACCAGAAATCGACGTGCGAAGCGAGGAAAATTTGTGTAGTCCATATATATGTCCATAATAGTGTTGGACAAGTATCGGCAATTTATCGTCGGGTGAGAAGAGGAAGGTCTGGTCATGCTATTTGAGCGGCGCGCTCCAAAATGCGCTATTTGGGCTTCGCGTTACAATTAAAGGTGCTATTTCGGCGGCTCGTTACAGAAGATGCTATTTGGTCGGTGCGTTACAAAAGGTACGATTTCAGGCGTCATTTTTTTTTATCCAAAAATTTAAGTTGGTAACAGTACCTACAGAAACTTAAAAATTTGTTTTAATTTAATAGGAATGAATATTTATGATCAGAGGTTTAGAATTTATCTTTTTTTATTTATCTTTTTTTACAATATTTTGTACAAATATTATTTTTCAAAACAAGGGGCTAAACGAATAAAAACTTTGATACATCACTGACTTTTTGATGGTGCGCGATATCGTCAGTAGCGGAGGGTTTGACAATAATGAACTCAGCAATGTGGGTCCAAAAACAAATCTTTGAAATTCTAATAAGTATACGATTCAACAATAAGTATATGGGAGATATTCGGCTCCAGCGTCTGATCCGAATTCATGTCAGAATCGGGCCATAGTATTCCTATACTAGTAACTCATATAGTTCCCATAATTAGTCCAATATTTATTTTTATGAGAATCATAAACAAAATTACAAAAATTAATAAAATAAGCGTAAAAAACAATCCTATTGGACACCAAGGAAAAACGTAATGTTGTATATTATTCAAAGCCGGTAGATATTTGAAATGTATTATTTTTATGGGATTATAAAATTAATAACATAAATAATACTTATATTAACTTTTGAGCAAATGCAGTCTTTACATTACACCTGGACGTTGTTAGTTGTTAAATTGTGTTTTGATTTGTATGACTGTGTGAATTATGTAGTAATCAAACAAAAAAATCTTATTTTCTGTTCGAAATTTATTTTCTATTAGAAAATTTAATTCCTATCTAATATGTTAACAATAAATATTGTAATTTAAAATTTTTTTTCTTAATCATTGTTGATTTTAACCATAATCAGAAAAGTACTTGTTTATAGTCTTTAGCCTGTTCTCGCTGCTTATAAAACGTCAGTCAAAATGGCAGAAGTTGGTAAGTTGGTATAAGTCTTGCAATAAATGGCATGTAATTATGTAAATAATTACCAATTATGTATAACAAACAGTTTGTTTAGTTTTTACCTGGAAAATTAGTCGCTTCAATGATATTTCAATGTGCTTAGTAATGTACTATATGCGGCAGAAATTATTATTCAGAATAATCAATATTATGTAAACTTGTACAGATGACAAATCATTACTAAAATAATAAAACCTGACTTTTTGAAAGACAAATCAGTTATAAAATAAAGACCGCAGTAATAAAAAGGAATCCTCATTTATTAAAACACTAAAAAATTAATTAAGAAATATAATAACAATTTACGAACAAATTTTCAATCATAATGATTATAATCTTTAAGGGACATTTCAGGACAGCGTAATTTTCACAAATAGATTAACACAAATATAAAAAAAATCAAAAATGTTTTATTATACTTATAACGTTACAATTAAATGCACATAAAGCATTTGCCACACATTTGCACACAATAAAATACTTAATATCTTTATTTTCGCTAACTAAAAATAATGTCTCATTGAACATTTGATGATTTATCTCTTTAAAGAAGACATCAAAATGTTGACTTTTCTCACTGATACATTAGTTTCAGTAGCGTAAAGAAGAGTCCATTAAACTATTCTCGCTGGAACTTCGAAGCATGTGAGAGGTTTGTTATTTGGTTCTTGGAGAGCCCAGTATACTGTCAGTGCAACCTAGAACAATAATTTGTATATATAAAATATATCTGTATTTCTCTAGTTATAACTGCAATGTAATTTTTTTTTTCAGAATTTTTTTCAATATTGTTCAATGAATATAAACTAAAATTAATATTCTCTATCATAAACAAAAATATAATATAATTTAATTATGAAATAAAAATATTTTTATTTATCTTCATGTATAATAAAAAATCAAAGATAAATCTATTCAAGCGTAACGATTTTTAAAACCGCAAAAGCGATCAAGAATAATTTCATGCGAAGTTTTTATTCAAGTAATTACGTAAAATTGATGTACTAAATCTAACGTATAGATAAATAATCTAAGGAAGCATTATGTATTTCTGACTGCCTCACTGTATTTAATAAAATATTATAGTGAATTATAATATCCAAAATGATTAGTACAGCAGTAATAGAGGCTATTAATTGAAAACCAGTTTCGTATTGTAATGTATATTAGTAATTTTTGTTATAATGCCAAAAAAGATTACGCAATTTTTAATTAAACAATACTACAATTTTAATACAAATCATCACTGATAAACATATCTGAATATGTAATAAACGTACAAAATTTTCTATCAGTGAACATCACATGAACAATATAAGTGACATTTCTTTATCCCCAACACGCTAAAGAAATTCAGATTGTAATTTTACATACGTTATTCTTCAAATCTAGTTATTTATTAATTACAACTAAGATGATTCGGAAACATAATAATGACCTAGTTCTATAAACAAAAATGAGCCTATAAGCAGATCAATACTAGAAAAATTCTAAATTTAGTTTATAATAAAAACTTCATCTCAATTGGCTCTACTAATAACAATTCAAAACTTTCATATGTACGATACCAGCATCTGTATGTGTTGGATCTCTGATCATAAAAACTATCAAGACTTCCCGTTAAACGTGTATAAAATTTTATTATTAGACCAAGGAATACGTTGATAAACGCAACAGTGTTTCGTGAACTATGATGTTACAAAATAATCGACGATCTTTGTATGCAAATAGCACTATTTATAGCTTCGAGAAAGCGAAATCGTTTTTAAATTTACAAACAGGTCTTCTTCACACTTCTCTTCAATGTGCTAGCAAAGAACACAAATCGAAAGTATATCGAAGGAAAAAAACGCAAAAACAGGATTCTCAATGTATATACTACTCACCGTTGGATACACGGGTAAAACGGGGAATTCATTTCTGTAGACGTAGTCAACGCCTTTCTGGAGGGGGCAGGGAGCTGGTTTGCCGTCCGCGGCGGTGAAGATTTTTCCGCAGGCGTCGGTACCGTCAACGCCGATGAACGGCAGTGGAATGCCCAGGATAGTCGCGTGTATAGATGTCCTCAGCTTCGGGACATCATGGTCCGGCGTGAACTTCTGCTCCATCGCGACCTTCGTGCGCTTCTTCAGCTTGCACGGCGGCGCGTCGCAGTTGGTAATCTGCACCGTCGTCGTGTCAGCCAGTGCTTTGCCTTGGGTCAGCAAGAGAGCGAAAAAGAAAAATTATTATTATTATTATTATTGTAATGTGCTACTGTCGAGGTGAGAAACCTATTATCGCTGTACTTTGCATACAAGCTATATTGCTGTGCTTGTGCGCGCGCATTCACGGGCTGAAGCGCGCATTTCGTATATACGAGACAATTTTTTGCTTATCCTATTTAACGGAATAATGAGGAAAGGATGAAGAAAAATGTTATAGGCGCGCGTTGTTTTGCGGCTGCGCGAATTGCTTATTGCGACGGGTAAAAAGTTAATGTGGCGCGGAGAAGGATTGCTGAAGCGGAAAATTTTCTCGAGATGTCGGGGGAATCCGCCTGAAGTGTAGTGGTTGCAGGATATATACGCTGATGCAAATTGGCGTTTTTGCTTGGTGAGATTAACAGAACCTGTCTTCAGACTTTATAAAAAGAAAAAGCGTATGTTTTGCAAGGTGAATCGATATTATTTATAAATATTACACGTGAAAGTGAAGTAAATAAGAATTACTCATTTATAATTAAGAAAGTAATATCTTTTTAGTTGCGTGCGCATTAAAAACAATGCATTTACAGACTGCGACATATTTTCGAAATACCGATTATGAAACGTATATGAGAAAAAAACAAGGTTATCGTATGCAAATTAAATGCATGCTTCATCATTTTAGAAATATTAGTTTAAAAATGCGTATATATTAAATAAAAATTTTATTGTCTTTATTCAAACAATTGTAATTTAAAAAATTAATAAGTTTTGCAGTACGTTTATAATATTTAACATTTCATTTATTAAATAATTTATTAAATATTGAATCTTCAAAGCATATTTCACAAATGTTTAAGCCAATAGATGTCAAAGGCACGCGTATATATCATTTATATACGTGAAAATGTAAAATTGAATTAGCAAAAACACAAATCATTATTTTTATCGGTACTCGTCGTTATAGCGTCATTTGCAATTCAATTGATTCTATAATTTAACGGAATTCAAACTGTTGCCGAAGCTCACAGAATAAATTCGAAGGCAAATAATGACTTTTTCCAAACAAGCCAGATCAAATGCATATTCTCGTCTGTTTATCAGAGACAAATAAAAATAAAAAGCAACAAATTTAATCGTATAATGAGCTTCTAACGATTGTTGACTGTGCGAACAGAATGCAATTTATTTAATTACCCGTTCCCTTTTCCAGCGACTGAATTTAATTCAACAGTGTTCTACTTAACAACATTGCAACGACCATGTGATGGACAAAGTATGCATTTGGATGTCATATATAGAATCCTTGTACGATTATAATTGACTTTAGCCTATTTTTAACGTCAAGCACCTCAACGCTCCTCTAATAGCTTTTCAACTTATCACCGATCATTGAAATGTCGTAAACCTCACAACGTATATATACACGCCTCTCGCGTCGTTATTCCAAGTTACGTGACTGCTAAAATATTCCCGTCTATATGTAAGAGCTCTCACAAATCTCTCCCTGCCATTTCTCATTCATTAAAAACACCATAGCGTTACATGGTCCATACAACCGATCGCGCATGCACTTACCGCTGCCGCATTCGTTGACGCGAGTTGCGCTAGCCAAAGCAACGATCGCCGCCACGGCGAGAAGGAACAGCATCGGTCTCGTCATCTCGATAACTCGGTGAAAGTAGCGTGGACTCGTTACTGTTTACAAACCGGCGAAGAAAGGCGTCTCGCGTATATATAGCTTTGGCGTGTCGGTGTCTATAGCGTCCCCGGAGTCTAGTGCTCGACTGACTGGGTAATCGCTCGGGCCCGGTTGTATATACGAGAGCGGCAAGCGGGACACGCCGTCGGCAGGTGAGTCGCAGGCGTGGGGATGAGAGCCGCGTATATACACGGGCAGGATATATATTTTTTTCTCACACAATATAGCTCCTACGCGTTCTTTCGTCTACCGCGGCTCGAGACAATGAGGTCGCAGGGATCTTTTGTTGTTGTATGGTCCCCCAGGTATGTAGCGGGGAAGAAGTCAGCTTCCGCGTTATGAGAAAAATTCGGTGGCCGATCGAGGAACGGGAAACGCTCCGCGTTGAGGTTCTATGGAGCGTGAGCGTGGACTCGCATTTTGATTCGATCGGCCGACGTATAGGACGTCTTGTGTGGCGTTTTTTTCTTTTGTGGTCGTAGCACGATGGTATGTGACGCGGCGGAGACTCGCGTGTGCATAAATTGTGACCGGTTTCTTTTTGTTCGGATGGAAGTTGAGTTAACGATTGTTTGTATGATACGACTTTTGGGCAGCTGTGAAGTGTGAACGTTGGAGCGGCGCGACTAGAAATATCAATGACTTCACGAAACGTTGGTTCTTCATTTTATAATCGAATCAATGTTGAATGAATTGTAGAATATCGGTCCTTCAAGTCAATCATCCTGCTTTGATTTGTATGCTTTATATCAGCAATTTTAAATTCTGAAATGGTAAAGATAATATAAAATAGAATTATTCATTCATATAATAAACACATACAGAAACTACTATTTAATTATTTCATAATGCTGTTAAGTTACCAAAAATTACTCCATTTACTATCTATGCATTTTAAAATAAATTTGAAATGTTGATGATGCTTTTCATACGTGAAAATTGTAATTTTGTTCTAAATGCAGGTCATTTGACAATGAATCGAAATAGCTTACAGACTAAATACACAAATGTTTTCCTAATTAGATACACTAATTTTACTTACAAAGCTTCATCATAAAAACATTTTGCACTTTACAGTTTCCTGAAAATTGAATTTCTTGATTCTTATTTTATGTTCAATTATAATTTATGAAATGTATGCAGTAGCTTTAACTTTACAATGAGTATCTAAAATGCTAGCAATAGATTTTTAATGACGACAATTGTCATAATTCATGAATAATATTAACTATTGTAAACCTATAAAATTAGTTTTATACGTTTTTGGATAAAAAATAACTTGCAAAAAATACCATAGCATCCACTACATGACTTTCATTCTCAATCATCTCACGTTTATCGAGTATGACAAATCTCTAAATAAAGTCACCCAAAAACTTGCATATTCACCAGTTAATTTGTTGATAGGTATTATTTTAGAATATTAAACCAGAAATTGTGCAATATTTGGGTAACGTTATAAAATTTTGATACGTGTGGCTTTATTATGTAAAAAGACTACAAGTTTTTCACTGCTATTGTTGTTATTCGACAGTAGGTAGGTCTTTTTTACTCTTTATTGGCACATTTGAAAGTTAATAAAACATAAAAAGCTTCTTACGTAAAATTTAATCTTTCATTATTTAAGTTTTTATCCTTACAGAAGATCTTGGATCAACATCACGGTAATAACGATGTTTTTATAACTTGATTCATGCCTTCTTGCCATTTTAGTCACGACAAAGTTCATTATAATAAGTCAGAAGCGTAAAGGCAAACGCAAATGACCGATGTAGCACACGATAATGTTTCCTGCAAACATTGCAGAAACGCGAGGATATGGCAGGCGCGTGCGAGTGAAGAGAGAGAGAGCGAAGTCAAAGGCGATAGTATGCGTATCGTAACTTTAAAGATCGTTCCGGGAATATATTTCCATCCTCGAGCTCTCAAGGTCGTCGTCATACATCGCCAGCTACGGCCAATGCTTTGACGATCGCGTAATTCAGATCAAAAGTGCGAAAAGTTACGCCGCGTGGAGTGCGAACAGAATTAGATGTTGCCGTGAATTTTATGTCGGGACATTCGGTAGAAGAAAAAGAAACACGCTACATCAAAAGCGGAATTGCGTCTGACAAATGAGCCGGAGATGCTAGCGGAATAATAACACGAGTAGCACGCCTGCACGTGCAGAATCCTTAATTATTTCCACTTACGTTTCGCACAGTTAAGGAGCGCCAGCCCGACATTAGTGGCAAACTTTTGCCTTTCCTTCCTGGCTTTTTAACTTATCTCGATCTACTTGGTTTCTGCGTTGCGAGATTATACAGAGTCACTGACCTGGGACACCTTGCATCTGCAAAATTTGGAGATCAAAGTTATGGTTCCATGTTGTAAGTAACTGCAAGAGGGAATAGTAAATATGAAGAAATAATAATAGCAGATAAAATTGTTTTGACTGGTAATATAAAATTAACTAGCTATTTTATTGTTATATAATATTCAACTAATAATTGTTATTAAAAACGTCTGTAACTTTACGTTTGCCTCGCTTAAAATTGTACGCTGGCACGTTTAAATTTTACGTAGACACTGTTCTTATTTAGAAAGGTAGGCTATCTTTTATGCAACAAATTCGTAATATTCTAAATAGGTACCTTCCTTCCAATAATTAGGTAATTTATGTGATACATCTTTAGGTAAAATCTTAAAGGACTCTACTTCTAAATGGAGCGTGTATGTCGTTACGTATTGCAAGGTTTCGCATAAGTTTTAATGGCGAGAAATATTAAAACTATACGTTTTAAGAAACAATCATCTCTTTATTTGAATTTATAATTAAAAAAAAAGAACATGGCAAAATGTAAGTATTTCCATTGCAATTTTCAGAAATAAAAAGTTACTAATTTTCCATCATATATTTAGATTGTACATAGCTCACTATCTTGAGAATTTTTGAGAATTACAAATGTAAAAATTCTAGACTATTTATTCTAGACTAAAAGAAATCTTATGTTTAACATTCAAAATGCTCTATCGTGAATTACGAATCCTTTAAATTATGATAATTATTCATGCTATTTTAGATACAGAATAATATACAATGCATTAATTCAGAATAATGCTATTGAACTCACCGGATGATGCTAAAACAGAAAACAAAATTTTAAAATCAAGGAAATCAACACTTATTCTGTGTCAAAGGTTGCTAGCATGAACTTTTTCTTTGCAAGGCCAGTACGTCTAATTTGGTATTCTTATTATATAGACACTATTTGCAGTACATTTTCACATGAATCAGTCATTTGCCATGGAAAAATGTCATTGTTCTCATAATCGTATATAATACTACTATAGTAATTTTAAATACAAAAAATAGTGTATAGTATATTATATAATTGATATTTCATTTTTACATGAAATGTATTGTATATCATATTATATCTGTGGCGACACGAAAAAAGGACATAAGTCCAATTTATGAGAAAGTTAAAATTCCTTCACTTTACTTTTCATATAATGCTTATACGTAATTTAATAATAAAAGATATACCAACATTTCATTTTCGAGTTAGAATATTAAATTTTAATAAAACGTCATTTTTTGCTGATTTTTTTAGGAATGTTAAAGTTGGTAAAAAAAACATTATATTTTGATATATTGGTGATGTTTCGTATTCTACGCTATCGATTATGTAGGAAAATCCAATGGCAATACTTTGATTTTCATAAAAACACTGTTAAATGATCAGAGGTTATCGTAAACACTCTGCAGAGAGTATCATGTGAATAATATATGAATACAAAAAGTATATTAACGCTTAATGAACTGTAGTATGGATAACGTTACTATTAGGAAATGCGCAGGAAAACGGTCGCGCAGGTTAATTATATTATAATCATGCATGTCAATGGCATTTCATACTATTTCTTATTATACCATTTGATACGTATACTTCCTGTGTGTTTCAAGAAACATTTTTGAGAAAAAACCATTATTGTTTTAAAGTTGACATTTTAAGTAAAAAAGTATACCGTTAGTTTTCAAGGGTATTGAAGGATCAGTCGTGCAAATCGATTGTTCGTTGTAATACAAAAAAAGTCAAGTTGATTACAACTATATTAAAAAAAGTTACTTACATCAATGATAAATACTTTAAATTAAAAACATCAAGAAACGTTCTAATAGTTCTTTAGTAAATAATTAATTAAATCTTTTTTTTTCTTGTAATAAAACAATAAAATTTAAACATTTAATTGTGCAACAAAAGTCTGATTATTGATTGAGATAATAATTTTTCAGTATATAATTTGAGTAACATAAAATTAAAACTATCTGTATTTTACAGTGCTAACGAAGTACTGTCGTAATACCTGCTGCAAAAGGATGGTATTGAGTTCAAGGAAGTCTGCTTTAAAATACCGTCGAGTAGTAAATAACATTTTAGGTTAAAAATTAAGAACAAATCATTGAAACTCAACAAGTATAAGGTACTTGCGTGTTAATAGTTCTATAATCGAATATCACATTTGCAGTAAAATATATTATTAATAAAAACGAATATAACTTTAAGCAATTAACTATATTATTAAAGATTTTGTTGTCCAAGTAGAGTACTTATCGATTTCAATTACAAACATGTCAATTCATATTAAAATTGAATAAATTATTTTATCAATAAATAAATATCAGCCAGTTGATTTTATAAATGATATCTAATTGCAATCATCTCAAGTTTTATTATTTTACTCATTTTTCTTACCTCCCCATTGACACTCTACCCTTCATTGAATTTATTAAATCGTGATAACGCACACTTTTCGTATCGGATGTAAAAGAGACGCATCATATTCAAGATTATGTGGTACGTATAAATAATATTTTACTTTTGATGGTATTGATATGAATTGTTAAACACTATTAATCACCAAATTAAAATATAAATGAAACAAAACTTATTTTTTTAAATATATCACGTAATAAATAATTTTGATACTATTGATCTTTTTACTATCATAGTAAGGAAGTGATGGTTAATAAGAGTTTTCATACTTTCATTAATTTTTATAATTATTAACTAATAACTTATGGCTTGTCCATAGATATCAAATAGTTTTCGTTATAATATAACGGTTTAATTCCTATACATCATTTGTAAATACATTATAGGAGAACTGTAATTGAATTGAAATTCTGTACCGCTTGACGGTAACGAACAGAAAAGTCTTACTGTTGATAAGTCAGTGTCCTGCTATGAACAAAAACACCACAAAGTAGATATTGAAGTTATCACCTATTGGTAATGCTCTCATTGTGAATCATTACTCGAAAAACTTTATGTTGATTTAATTCATCTATTTAAAAAAGTTTATAATATATATATAATATACAAAATTTTTTGTAAACATTTATTTTGCATTTTCGGTGTTTTATTATAGTATACTAAAGGGTTTCAATTTTAATTATAAGTCCAAGCATTTTATGTATACTTATCGCGCAAACAAAATTTGTGGACAATGTATGGGCTATATGTGGCTCCGAAGCTTCAACCGAATATTCGCCACAGTTTTTCCACATAATACTTATATGTGACCCACACTTCGAGAAAAAAAATATGGGACTAATGTGAACATGATATGGGAAACATTTATGGCCAATATTCGGCTTAGGCGCCGGAGTCACATATTGCCAATATATTGCCCATACTGTTGCAAATATGTGGGCTATAAAATCATTTTTAGGCGGGAGACAGTATAAAAATTAAATGTTAAATGTATATAGCAAAATAGCAGTACGCGTAAATGAAATTAAATGTAAAAATACACGATAGTCTACATGTAAGGTAACCGGAATGTTGAATATATACATTTCACGCACAATTTCAACTTAAAAGTCTGTGCAATTTCCACAGTATGTGTACACAATTTCTTGAATTAATTTATTGAAGTTATAATTAAATGTTATGTTATATATTTACAGAGAATAAATAACCACATATTATATACGCATCAGGATAGCAGCCATAACTGCCTCTACACGATACTGAAAATTCGTTTCATCGGCTTTTAAAGATTGAAGCGCGTTCCCTCTTTTAAAGGCACACCCATCCTCTAAAAATTGCCCCTATCGTTTCTCATTCGCCACATAATTAATTTTCGGGCTTGCGGAACTCAATTTCATCCCCCCACACGCGCGGCGACGCGCATGTAGAAAAACAACGAACAGAGCCATTACCCACGAGCGGCCGCGCACGAGCTCGAATGGAATTTGCAAAATATACGTTCCGCGTCGTATAAAATTTCGCAACTTATCAGCGACCGCGCGCTCGCGCGTCGCTCTTTATACAGTTTATAACAAAGCCCACACGCGGCGCGCGGTCGCGTCACGTTCCCTCTCGTTCTCTCTCCGCATACTCTATTACCGCCGAAATTCCATCAACGTCCTCGCATATTCGCGTGTCCTTTTGCGCAAGCGCACGCGCGCGCACACGCGTATACGTATATGTACCGAACACGCGGAAGGCATCATAAGCGAATGCTCGCGAGTCCGCTTAATAAAGACCGAAATGGATGGTTATTATTACATCCACGATTATAATTGTACATTACACGCGGGAACACGCGGCGGCGGTAGCGGCGAGCTAAAGTGAGTGGGTGGGAGAGAGCGAAAGCGAGCGCGGCGCGCAGAGAGCCAGAGCTCGCGTATAATTACATTACACTTTGGGAAGGCGCATGGCATTATCGTTATCGTCATGGGACGACATTGTCGCGAGCGGCGGCCCCGACTCTGCTGTGTATAATACCTATATACCTATATCCTGCTTGCTTTGCACGAGCGCTAGGTTTGGATGGTGCCACGCGGTACTGTGTGTGTGTGGGTGCACGTAGTGTGCGCGAGAGAGAGGGAGAGATGCGCTAATTCGAAAAGTAGAAAAGCCAATGTTGCCGCGGTCTATGTGCACGGCGACGGAAATGGTTTCGCAAGGGGGTTAAAGCGCGGTAAGAAGAGAAGCAGATAGCGCGGCCCCAGGACGAGAAAGAGCGCGACAATGATATTGAAAAAAGGTGGAATTTATTTGGGAAATCTTTTAAATGCTTCTGAGAGGGAGAATTTTTACGTGGCGCGCTAGCTCCAAATGGCGTCTAGAATATTAAGCTTTTTCATAACGAGTATGAGTTTGCGCGAAGATTAAAGCTCCTTTTAAAAGCGGATAATGCGAAAGAAATGTTGATAATAAAAGCTGCAATTATTTTTGCAATAAAACGAGGTGAATAAGCATCGTGTGACTTAAAATTTATTCTCGCAGTTTCAACATTTTACTGAAATTTCTCTCTCTCCATAAAGCCATTCGTTTTAATCTCGAATCTCTAAATTTTATTTTAAATTGTATTTTCTTATGTATGAGCTGAAAATTACAAAAGTTATCATTGTAGACATGTGTCATGATAAGGAATGAATTTTATTGTTGATTATGTTCGCTAGATTATATGTGTAGCTAATTTTAAATTTTAATGTATGTAGAAAGAGTGTGAATAAGTTACATAAAAATAATCTCACTATGTGTAGACGTGCATCAAGGACGTAATCTTCAGCAGGTAATATTGAACAAACATAGCATGCCTCTGGAGGTATCTTGACACTTATTATGCTAAGTCACGCTATTTATTCTTGCATTTTTTCTCTCAAATTCTTTAGTCATATAACTTATACTTTGGTTATAATGTAGATTTTATATTTTTGAGTAACAACACTGAGTTAATAACGAAACTCCAAATTAAAGATGAATAATAATTTTTAATAATCAGAAAAAAGTTTTTACATAATAGTAAAGTTAAAATGACAAAAGCTTAATTCAATATAGTATGCAAATGGCGATCATCACATTAATTGTTCAATCAAGCGGTAAAAGTACTGAGACAAGTTTTGAAAATAAATTTTTCATGTTTTTGGAAAAATATGTGTGTACCTGAAAATGACATTTTGAAAATTTAAAGGAGAATTTCCAAGGTGCGCGAAGACTTCTCGTTCTTAGTAGAAGTAATGGACACGTTATGTATCAGACGGTATACATTTTTCAAAGAAAGTTTTTCGAATAATACTTTCTTTTTTTAATGTATACGTTGGGGTTATAGAAATGGAAAATGAAACTATAAATGAAAATTTTTCATAAAATAATATAAAATTACAATTACATTTTAAATAAAAAACACGAATAATATAAATATGACGTTTATTTACAGAAAAATATTAAGGTGCATTTTACATTTACACAAAAATTTATTAAAAACTCACAAAAGTGTGTAGTGTTTATTTGTTTTTGTTTTTTTATTAAGGTTAATTTACAGCGCGCTTTGCCGAAACATGAAATTAGCCATATATATCCTGGCCAATCAGAAGCCGAGAAGTATATTTAACAATACTTTTGCTGCACTTTGATATTAATCGCGTTTTATATAAATACTTAGATAAACTTTCTCTAAGAAAAAAAAAACTGTAAAAGCCTTACCATTTTTCTCTAATCTACTTTTTCAGCCACGTCATCCAAACCAACTCGCCTGATGACCGCGCAAATCAGATACACGCAACGATCAACTCGCCATACACACGCAGTCGGACATCCGGCAAATATAACCGTCCTCTCGACACTCATATCATCGCGTCGGCTCCTAACGCGTCTCTCTAATTTCCCCCAAACATGCCAATCTCCGGAGCGGCAAAGAAACAATCCTCTCGTCATCCATCCTACACGCGCGCATGCCGCACGTTCTCACGTGTATAACCGCGGCAGCGCGAACGGCGACCCAATGCACGCTCCCTACCTATATCACACCGCGAATCACGATCATGCCTCGCGTGCGCGCGCGCGCGCGCAAATATGAGCGTAGTATTGCGCGCGTTCCACGAGTTGCTTTGCATAGTAATAGTATTTATCGACGGCGGCTCTCGGGCAGCAGCCGGCAGGCCTCGATCGATGTATATATACCTACCTACATACGCTCGCTCGTTCTATATGAGCGCGCCAATCCAGAGTGCACCGAGATTTCTCTCGCTGGTATACTCGCTCTCACTACTGCTTTTCCTTAATCGAAATTTTAATGGAAAGATCACAAAGTCGCGCCAAACTACTACTCCCGTATACCAGCTCTCTCTCTCTCTCTCCGCTCCTTTGCGGCAATTATTTTTTTGCCACGGGCGGACGGAGAGAAGAGCGCGGAGGAGTTCGCGGATGATGTTTGATATGAAAACTCCCCCGAGGAGGAGGTGGCGGCGGCGGGCGCTGTATATATATACATAGCGTATGTGTATCTATATGTATGCGTATAACGCCGCTACTCCCCACCGTCTACGGGATAGACGAGAGTTATTACTCTCCTAGGCGCGCCGACGCGTTGCCTCGTGTAATTTTCAATTACGGCTAGGCTCTAGCTATATAGTAGGTATATATATATACGACCAGAGAGGGTTGCCGCCGCACTGCACGCGTGCGCCTTTTTTCGCAGCAGCGCGGCGGGATCCACGCGACAGTCGGTTAATTAAACCCGCCCCGCGCGCTACACATACACCCACACATATATATGTGTGGGAGAGCACGTGTTAGCTTTCGCGGAATTCGAGGGGGGAAGCCGAAATTTTCAAGAGCTCGTCGCTCGGATAAATGAGAGACAAAGAAAGGGAAAGAAGAGTGGGAGAGAAACTCGAGCAAGATTTAGAGGAGTGGCGCGCACGGATGCTTTCGCGAGAAATGGTGTATAAAGAGCTCCGAGAGGTGGAAAAGCGTGCGGGATTACTTTTGCTAGGGGCGCACGCTCGCATCGTCGACGAGTGCTGAAGATTGATTTATCGCGGGTAAATACATTTATTTGATCAGCGAGCACGAGAGCTCTCGCGGTAATTGATGTTTGCCGTCGAATTAAAGGCGTGGGTATAGCTACTGCGATTCAGGGGGGGTGATATTTTTAAGTGGCGCGCGATACCGTAACGACGCTTTGCTCGTTAGACAATAAGGTGAAGAGTTACTCGGTGGGTATGGATCATGAAAATGCCAATTACAAGTGGCTGCGCGCGCCGTCTTTTTTTTTAGAGGTAAGTATATGTCTAACGTAAACGTAGATAGAATCATAAATTACATAGTAAAAAATTCACGATATTACCCACGGTAGAAAATTAAAGTCTGCACGTGAAAGCTTTAGGGCATGGTTTACCGTACTCGACTTTCTCTTCTACTGCGTGAAATTTTTCAATTTTTTTTTTCTTTACAGTTCCTTTTTACTTGTGATTTTAATGTTATTTTCTTGTAAAAAAATTCATTACGCGTGTTTGAAGGTTTAAATTGTTCAGAATAGAATTTCGGGGAAAAAATTTTCTAGTAAAATGTGCTCTATCTTCGGGACACGGATTCGGCTAAAAAAGAGCGGAGATATGGTTTTGGACATTATGATATGAAGGAAGCTGCAACTGTAGACTTTAGCCCTTCGTAATTTTCCGGAGTTTTTCAGCTTTAGTTTTAAAAACGCAAATTATTTAAGTAAAAAGTTTCTCATATTATTTGAAAAAATAGAATAAACTTTGAAAAGCGAGTTTTCATTTACTTTATAGAATAATTAAAGAATAGAACCTTTTTTAAAACAATGATAATTCAATATTGACGATGAAAAAGCACTGAAAACCTACAAAAAGCCGAGTTGCGAATTTTAGCAACTTATCAGTTCATTTTATTGCTTAACTTTAAACTATGGAATGTTTGAAGAGAGCTGTTATATATATTTTTTCATTAAAAAAAAATAAACAAAACTTGATTTTATGAGTGTTACTTTTTTCAATTACAATCTTTTCCAGGCTGAGCAATTTATATTTCAAAAAGGTTTTTTCGCCGAACTTTTCAAAAATGAATTCTAAGATCCAAAAATATATTCCGAGACAGGAAATGAATTTTAAAGTAGTACTTACCTCGTTGGTTAAATGCCTTTGTAATCCAATGCATAATTCACACATAACAAATGTACACGAATTCTAGCTATTATAAATAAAAACTCTTCTCGCAATGTACTGTACATCAAACAACTAACACCTGCAATGCACCGCTCGTGAATAATTTACGTAAACAAGAGAACTGCTGCAACCTACTTACTCAAAATGCTTTTTTGTTAAAATATTTAATATTGTTTATCCTACTACAATTGTGCTGAAAAATTCTTGCAAAAACAGCACAAGCTCCGCAAGAAAATTAAACTTCGAAAACAACAACATTACAATTATAATTAATGTCAGTTTTTTAGTAAATTAACTTCGTAAAACAATTTAACATTAATTTAGAGGTGGTTTTCCATTTTCCAGCTGTGAACGTTTTCGCGGGATATCCCGGGATCGACGAAACTTTCAATTATTTCCGTCATAGCCAGCTAAAATAAAATTTATAAAAATTGATACGATATTCAGCTCGTACGAAGTGTTATTTACTCTCTCCCCGTATGAGCATGCGCGAAAAAGTAATTTAAACGTCGCAGATTTTCTCATCGAAAAGGGGAGCGACGACGCAAAGAAAACGAGCAAGAAAGCTCTCGCGCAGGGGGAGAAAACTGACGCTTAAACGTCGACAAGACGAGAAGCGAACGAGAGCGACAAAAAGAAGAGCGTCAAACAAGCGGCTGAAAAGAACCTCGGCCGCGTGTATATACGCAATGGGCGAGTTTTGCTTGAATGAAAACGACCGAGGCAGGGAGAGAGAGAGAGAGAGTGCAAAGAAGGGCTATATAGAATTAAATAGGAAAAGCTCCCATAGCTTCCGCCGTATAACTCGTCGAAAGTAAAAGAGCGAGAGAAATGCAGCGCGGAGGCGCTGAACTTATAAAGACGGCGGTGGCGAAAGGGATAGACGCCCGTGGGAGGCAAAGAAAAAAAGAGAAGAAATAAAAAAAACCAGAGAGCGAAAAAAGGCACGACGGAGCAGAGATCAGAGCGGGCAGGAGTCCGGAGAAATGACCGAAAAGGGTATGCGCGCGCGCTTGCACACAGGCGGCGGAGAGAGAGAAGAGAGATTCCACCGCGATCTTCTTATACGACCAAAGTCAAACTAGATTTTCATCTCGTCGCTGTGAATGGTGAAAATTAACGCCCTGCGAAGGGCCGCAGAGAACGAGAGAGAGAGAGAGAGCTAAGCCGGAGGAGCGCGAGAGACGAAGGTACTCGAGGGGTTGGTTGGCCGTCGGTCGGAGAGAAGGCGAACGCGCGTTGGCGAAGAGGACGACAGAAAGAAGAAGAAGAAGAAGCAGCAAAAGAAGAAGAAGAAAGAGAGGGGGAGGAGGACGAGAGGCCGTGGGGTTAGAGGTCGGATGTCGAGCAAAGCTACCGACGGGCTAAAGAGAGAGTGCGGGTAGAGGGACGGGGGGCAAGCTCGGAGTCTCCGCGAGAGGCGCGCAAATTCTCCGTGAAATCTTCGACAAACGGAAGTAAGGTAACTCATTTCCGTTTCATCGGGGTGCCGTGCTCTCTCTCTCTACTTCTCTCTCATTCTCAGGGCACGGCTGAAAGAGCTCGCCGAGAAAGGAAGAGAGAGAGAGAGCGAGAGGATGAGATAAGAGGGGAGAGGGAGTATACGGAGCAATGGGCGGAAAAGCGGATTAATTAACGTAACGTAATTACGCTCACATTGTGCGCGAGCGAGCTGCGATATCAACGAGAAATAAAGTCTCGCCCGCCCTCTCGTTTTCGCCCGGGATAAGAGGTGGGACGGGGTGAAGAAGAAAAAAAGGAGGCATCGAGTAGACGTCACCGGGAGAAATGCGCCACGACGACGACGACGAAGCTGCGGAGAACGCGCGAACAGTCGGTTATATAGGAGCGAAGGGCGGCTCTCTCTATATATCTCATGCCGAACGGTTATGAAACTTTACAGGCGTGCCGCCGCTGGGATTCTTTTTATCAGCTTTCCGGAATTTTTATATGAATCCATTTTACATCTCGCGCTTGTAAAAAGAGAGCGTAGGCGTGGCGCATGACGCGCGATGGTTATATCGGCTCGAAATTTAGTGCGATTCCTGATAAAGCATCGCGGTGGCGCGGGCGCTAACCCGTTATATACATATATATGTATATAATACCCGAGACCCGTAATATCCGAAAATGTTTCAGAGAGGTGCGCGGGGGGGCTATATAATGCGATTGTATTTTATGGGTTTATGAACGCGAAAGGAGCCACGCGGCTGGAAATATACCTTGGATTTTCCCGGACGCGCGTCCCACGGTCAGTGTCCGCTTGTTGGCGTTATGATTAAGGGGGGAGAGCCGGAAAATTATACACGGGGTATATAGCACGCACGCAGAAACCCGACACGCGCTCTCGCGTTTCAATGTGTTATAAATATTTCAATATTGATGAGCTATTGATAAATAATGACATTATATTGGAAAACGCATTGCGAGCGGACGTTGGGGCGAAAACAATTTGATACTTTGCCTTAAATAATGAATATATATATATGCCTCATCGGAAAAATTCGATCGAACCCGCGTTGGGTGTTGTACACTCGATGTTATTAAAATGATATAAATTAATGAGCTGAATTGAAAAATACACTCGTCAATGTGGTTTGGCTTTTAAAGAGGATCGAGTAATAAGACTTTAAATTATACGCTCAGAGGATGAATTAATTGTCGAAATGGATTTGATGAGATAAAGCGTCATTAATTGATTATATCAATAGGTTCGTATATATATGTTCAACTTATTTAAAATAGAGTGTTCTTCAATTAAACTGTTATGAACAGTCATTTCACTATTGTTGTCCAATTATTCATATTACTTGTCTGTATTATATGTAAATTATAATGAAATCTAATTTTGTGGTCTTAATTTTCGTTATATACCTTTATTACCTCATATTAATTTAGTATAATAATGTCCCCTTTATGAATGTTGCGTATGTTGATGTACATTTATTGTATGCCTTACCCTGGTACAAATGTTAACCATATAAGCTAGCTATTTTTCAGTTGACTTTATGGCTAAAAACAAACATTGCTTATATTTCATAATTATGTATACCAATCCGAAATAAATTATGGCATTTACACTTAAAATATGTATCTTAAGTAATATATTACAACTTTTAGACGAATTATATTATTTTTGCATTATGATTTTTGCTAAAAATCCTTCCATTTAATTTACACGTTATCTATAAAAAATGGTTAATTTTCTACCAGAGTAGTAGTGCCGCAATGAAAAGAGATAGCTGCTTTCCATATTTCGAGAAAAAAGCAAATATTTGGTAACATAATACCTTCGAAAAAAGCACCAGTTTCTCTATTTAAAAACATTCGTAAACCTGTCGAAATTGCCTGTTAAAATACTCAACAGTCCTCATTAATCTAACGTAACACCAAAAGACCATTAAAAGCTCGAAAAGAAAAAATAAACTCCGAAACTGTACACACGAGAGACTTCTCTTTGAAAAATCCTCAAACTCTGCGAGAGCTCAACTCGCGCGTATATAGCTCGCATCCACCAGAGTTTATATATCGTCCCGACGTCGACGACTGCCTCGTTTTAATCGCCCGGCAATCCTGCGAAATAAGGATCAACTTCGTAACCAGATTTTACACCGGCGACGAGGGAGACGCAGCCGCCGCCGTGGCTGCAGAGGTGAAAGGCAGCTCTCTCGCGTAATATCTTTGTGACACCGAACCGTGGACCGGGTGAGCGGGCGCGCGCGCGCGTTGGGAATATTTCACGCTCGTTACGGAAAATAATTAGTGACGCGACGCGCGCAAACTGGCAGGCTGCATGAGACTCGACGACGACGAGGCGCCGCCACTACCTCCTCACCCCTCGCTTTTTCGTAGTCCGCAAGCATCAACACTGTGCGTCGTTGTATATGTCGTTGTATATATATACGTTCAGGGCGTTTGGCGCAGTTTATGCAAGCTTGTACGTACGCGCATAAGCCTCGACGCTTACGAGGCGACGGCGTAAAGCGGTTTGCAAATTTTTGCGTTAGCACGCTGCGGCGCAACGTTTGCGGTCGCTTTGTGTATGTGTGTGAGCTCAACATTCGTGTTGGGGTTAGGAATTTAAGTGATGTATTTTTTTTTGCCATTAAATTTAAGCGAGCGACTTTAACTTTAAGATTGTAATGTTCGATAGGCATGTGTTTGCGGTTGGTTTTTATTTTTAAGAGAAGAATGCCATATAAGGGATGTATTTTTTTGTAAAAGGGGGAAAAAACACGTTTGATGGTTCTAGGATGCTTTTTAAAATGGCTCGGACCGTGTAAACATTTCAACGTTGCTCGATGTGCTTTTTCAAGAAAAGGGTAATTCAAGCATTATACGCGCATAAATGCTATTCCTCGTGATACTTCAACTTGTGCAAACTTAGACGTGCAGCAACGTTAGCATTCATCCTCATACTTCATGCGATAAAAATTAGAATTTATATTTCGAGGTTTGATCGAATAATTTTGTTTTATGCACATCACTAATCATGATTTTTATTTTCATCCACGATTTGTTGCTCGATAGTCATTTAAGTTTAAGGATAGTTTATTACAGGGTAAAGACTGTAGATATCCAACGTAATCTCGTCTATTTACAAAACGTATGAGCTTGTAAATAAAAAAGAGTTAAATGAGAAGATTACATGTAAGCTATTGAGTGTAAAACAAAAGACACAAATAAAGGCGACAAGTGAAGCACAGTCGTATGAAATTGAACATTTAATTAAATTAATCGCTAGATTATATTCCCATAATTTGTTTATGATATCGCTGACGCATTTCGTTTAGCATCGACAATTAAATAACAATAAACCGTTACATCAATTATAGAAACACGGTGCAATATATATTTCATTGGGTTCGTTTCGAAACAGGATCGCTTATATAATACTTATAGCTTGCAAGTGAGCTGATTCCATAATCGACATGAGCTAATAATAAATGAACCGTCAGTGCTGTCCGTCTGATTCGGTGCAGTTGATCTCGAATATCAGGCCAATAATTATAATAATACCTGCTAATCCTGTATTCGTGTTTTAGCTCGCGTCTTTCAAAACTATTCTCGACACTCAAATATATAAAATTAGATCACCTCACCTCATTTATCTTGTTTACTCGAGACTTACCCATATCGGATTTCTGCGATTCATAATTCACACATACGCAGACTACTCCTAATTTCTACTCATTAATTCAGCGAAGCTTCTTTGTCTTATAAAGTAAAATTTCACTTACAAATCATATACACTCAAAATAATAATAATAATATTATTAATAATAATTATAAATATTGAGGCACAGCTCTGCAATAAATTTGTTTTCGTTCCATGCAGGGTGATGTAAGTACAAGACAAGAAATATAGTGAACCAGCGAAAATAGTCTTGTGTTGTGACACTGTTTTAGCCGCACATCAATTTTTCATGGGAAAAATAAATTAACGATTTTTCTCACATTTACGTAATGTTTAAGGTTTCGATTTAAATTTCCATAAGAATTTTGTTTGAACCTTCCATACGAGTGGATTTGCCATATAGAATTTTTCTCATATAATATGCATCCACGTATATAAACGTCGCGTATATCCCTGAAGAATTTTCAAACTTATAGACGAGCACCTAAAAGAACATTCTCCGAGATGACCGTTCTAAAAAAAAGACCGTATAATCGACTAATAAATACCTCCTTCTGATCCCAACGACCCATATCCACGCCGCGGCATCATAGACGAACGGTGCCTCTGCCGCCCTCACGCGCAAAACAATTTACCGCGCGGTACCTCTATATACATATGCGTGCACACGCTGTCCTGCGCTCTTCCGTCGCTGTGCACGACGAGAGGGTCGAAACGGAGGCGGAGACCCTCCTGCTCACTCGCGTATATATATAAGGTAGATGGGTTGTGGCTCTCTCTCTCTCTCCCTCTGACCGCCACCTCTATATATTGACGTGTGCGTATACGCGAGACGGGGGTATAGGAGGAAGGTAACGGCCGTTCGGCGTAAAACGTTTACGAGGTACGACGCATAGCCGCGATATAGCGCAGCTAAGCGAGCAACGGCGCTGGACGCGCGCGCGCGTTACACCACGTCGAATTAAGCCGGCGGCTGCTGGAGCTTTCATCGATTAATTCGTCACGCCTCCTCGGGGCCTTATCCGCCCGTCAGCCGTTTAAGGCAGCTTTCCCGTCTCTCTCCCTCTCTCTTCTTCCCCTCGTGCCGCGCCATTTTAGTGCCAGCCGTATAGTCATATTCATGCCAGCGCACACACCACACGGCGCTATAAGCTCGTATTTAAAATAGCCGCCACGTTCTGGTATGCGCGAGGATGGCGCCGTCGTCGACGACAAGATGAGATGAGCTAAGACTGGGGGGAGAATGCGCGAGGGGCTAAGAATATTTTTACTGGTCTATTACACGCGCGTAAGACTAGTAATTGTTATGCGCGTGTAACGGCCCGTGAGAGATGTTGGACGGTGAGAGCTTGCGGCCTCTAATTTATGATGCCCCGGCGTATAGGGTGCAGAAGTTAGGTATTTATCAGAGTGTTTAGTTACCGGGGAGCCGCTTAGTTTAGTCGGATAGAAGAAAATTTGATTTATGGACGTGGACCATAATTGATACTACTATATTAATGATCGCCCATGTTTTGTGTTAGTTCTAAATTATCGAGCCTTATTGTGATTTTTTTTTCAATACCGCAATTTACTCTAGAGGGTATAAATTTGTTCGTAAATTTTTGTAATATTTTTATTGACATTTTAAATAACACTTGCCGCACCATTATAATCAATATTTTTCAGTTTTGTAAGGCGATATTGCTTTACATTTTATTGCTCGTCATTTTTCATTGCTGTTATATAGAAGCTGTTAATTAGCCTTTCATGCTCCCGGCTAATTAACCTCCGCTTCCCCTATCTAAATGTCCACAAAATAACTGTATTATGTTTTTCATTTATGCATTCAGTTCGATACTGCGTACAAACTCACTTTCATGATGAACAGAGCAATATTATCTTTCATAATTGAAAAGATTGGAAGGATCGGCCGAGCGGAGGAAAATTCTCCTCCCAATATGCGAGCAAGAACGTGTACAGTATTGCAGAATGTCGAAGAGAGAAAAAGGTTCGATGGCATAGTCCTGCGCGCACACGATCCACAAGCGCTCAGCCCCTGGCGTTGCTCTCCAGTTGGATTTTTGAGACAGATGAAAAAGCTCTCCGGGAGATTGGCAAAAAAAGTGAATTTCGTACGAATGAACGCGATCGATGCGCGCACGCGCGTGCTATTCGCATATTGAGGGAGAGCCGGAGTGAGAGAGATAGAGAGATACAGCGATGCGTGCAGCTCCCTAATGGATGTTTCGAGCTGCGTCGGCGCTATACGCGCGCCAATTAAATAGTCACGATGGGAAATTGCAATGTAATTGGAAAAGAGCATGCATGATTTTCGGTAAAGTGATTAATGCGCTTCGCCTTCCATGATTTGCGTCTATAACGAAATTTCGAAGAAAAATCGTTGTGGGTTGCGGATTTTAGCTCAAAAGATGAATGTCTCGAATGATAAAATAAGCATGAATGTTTCATTGACATTCGTCAAAATGATATTCCTATACAAAAAAGAGATGAACTTGAGATTGGTCGATTTTAAATGGACATGTAAAATTTGATTGGCCCACGATACGGCGCGCGAAGTGTGCATTGACACTACTATACTAGTTCAATCAAAAAGCGTATGGTTATTGGAATGTCTATACAAAGTGATGAAAGAATCTTCAATTTACACTATTTACAATGGAAAAATAAAAAGTATTTTTAAAGCGATAGTATTTTTTACTTTATAGTCCATTCAGTTTTCAGTAGAATTCAACCAGCAGTACGTAATACACTTAGCCCTCCGACCACAAATCAGTGGTCCAACAACTGATGCAGCGAGATAGGGGCTCCCCCTTTCTCGTTCCGAATAGTTTAGACACTCATCCACCGGATCACGGGAAAAGAGCAGAAGGGGAATACGTAATTCCACAATACATGATTCAGAACGATCAAATTTCACGTTAGTCAAAGCTTTCAATCCTGAAATGTTTTTATAACGCCAACATTTATCTCTTAATCTTATAAGTATAGAACAAAATTTTAGTTCTCGTCTGTGTAAAAATAGCGTTGTGATATCTTAAACCAGTACTGCTGTATATTTTGAATAAAGAAAAGAGATGGAATGCAAACAAAAATTTACAGTGCCTATGAGTACGATAATCTACTAATAGCATTTATATTATATGTTTTTTATTTTTTTGTAATACACATAACTTGAAACATAACAATTTTCTAAATTTTTTCAACAACTACGTACGCAACTTAGCAACGAAAAAAGATTAAAAAAAATTACATTCACAATTTTTATAGAAAATGTAGATATATATGTATATGTTTCGTGTTTGTTTGTATTTGTACGAAGTATATATATTTACATTTTTTTATAACTTCGGAGAAAATATCTATTTCTTTTCATATTTTGCTTTTTTTTGTGTTTTACAGCGATTTTCCGATTTTCATTTTTGTATGTACAAAAATAACTTCCTCGATTATTTATCCCTACCTATACTGTCGATAAATCCTACTGCAAAATGTAACCTTTGCACATGTAACAAAAGACCTAATAAAACCATATCTGACAGAACCGACTTCACGACCTCTTGCTGCACATTTTCCCCTATTCCCCAAATAAATAACCATTTGCAAAACCTTAACACATATACACAACTCTCGGAACAGGCACGCTATAGCACGTATCGGCTATCTTCTCGAATTCTGCGTATTACGCAAATGAGTTAATCCAGTGCATTCAACGAAAATCCCCTCTATACTACCTCTGCCCGCCGGCTGGACTCTGGAGTACCAGCAGAGCAACAGCAGCAGAGGCTTCATCTCTCTTTCTGCATAAACGCACGCGCTAGCACACTAATCCCAGGCTCTCCTTCTCTCGCGGCGCTTGATAAAAATTCATGAATTCGCGCAGTTATAAAATTTTCTGACTGCTGCTCCGTGACAACGAACGTGCCCGCGCGGCAGCATAATGCTTGCGGCTGACGGCCACGACGACGAGGCGACAGCGAGCGAGTGAAACTGCCATTAATAACTTTAAACCAGCGAGCGGGCGGACCACCGCGTGAGTTTGAATGAAATTAATGCAGTGCCTTGCGCGCGCTGTAGCCTGAAGGATACATATATACGCCGTTAAAATCAGTGCCTCGATCAGAGCAATCCTTCGGTCACCGCTATATATGCATGCGTGTGTGTAGGCATGTGTGCTGAGAGATAAAAAGAGAGCATACTGCGTGATGGAAGCGGCGCTTGGCTGCGCGTCGCCAAGTGCCGTTTGAGAACTTTTCCATTTAGAACAACGCGTGTCGCCGATGGGAATGGGGAGGATGCGTATATATATGCGCATGCAGATTCGCGCCCAGTGCATGTGTATCTGCGCGCGTACAGTCGAAATCGGATCGCATCGAAATTTGTTGGAACGCTAAATCTGCTCGTAAAGTTCGAAACGATACTTTTTAGTGCTCGAGATTTTTAGCAGATTACGATTTTTTTTGCCCTCGCCCGCCTGTGATCCCGTCGCTTGAACGCGCTGGTCGTTTCGGCGAAACGCGCGTATTTCGGTGTACGTATATATATATATATGTATACGAGCGCGCGCACTCGAGATCTGTAGGAGTGTGTATATGGTTTTTGCGCGCCACGCGCGCCCGGCGCCAAGTTTACGCGTTTTATTTTGCGTCCGCGAGCGCGCGTATATAGGAATGTCGTCGTTGGACGTGTGTGCACGCTCTTCTTTTTTTTTTTAATTTTTTTTCGAATCGTAAAACGCGAGTTGACGAAAGAGTAATTAAGTTTTCTCGTTGATGTGTAAAATTGGTCCAACGATTTAGCTGTCATTTTTCCTTTTTTTTTTTTAGATATCCGTTCGGGCGAGAATCGCGGGTAACTTAATGGAATAATCGGCTTTGCGGGCGCGTTCGCGAAAGAGATAAAGTTCGCATTTGAATTATGTAGTTAAATACTTTATTAATCTGAGCTTTAAATTATGTTTGGAAAAGAAATTGCGGTTTACTGAATGAAGAACGTGTTAAGAGAGCAAATAAAATCTATTAAGCGATCTCTCTGTATTAAAAGGAGATTATTTATTTATTCTTATTTCCATTTTCCTAATGATTCCGGGATAATTGGGTTACATATCGATTAAAAATAAATCTAGCTTATTTTAAGAAAATATTTATTTAAATATATTTTTTCGAAAAAGTTGAAAAAAATATCATTTTTTTACTTTTAATACTAATGATTTTTTGGAAAATGGAGATATTGTATTTTTGTCTCCGAATTGAGTTTTGACATCTACGTTATGACTATGGTGGAATGTAAATAGTGTGTTCTTCAAGAAAAATAGAAAACTATTCATTATTTTAGTAGAATCATCAAAGGATTGTTTTTCATTGATTTTGTTGAAAAGCAATGTCATGATTAATATATACAAAATTTTAAAATGCATAATAATTTTATTGACCTTTGTAAAAATAAGTTAAAAATTAAGAATTAAAATTATTAATCAATTTAGAAATTTTGAAAGGAACATTGATTCATAAATGAAATCATTATAATATATGAAACTAGTATATGCGATGAACGGGTTTGTTGAAAATAAAATTATACTTTCTATATTTATTCTACTCCATACAATAAATGATCACACTTATAATTTTATAAACTTTTAATTAAACTATGTTTGAGATCATTCATAACAATCCAACTCCATCTTCAACTTTATATCAGTAATATTTGAAATTCAAAATTTTAGTACATGAAACATTACGTCCTCATCCCACATAAATCAGATTATCGAAATAAGCCACTCGTAAAAATTGCTATAAAGTGCAGGCTATGAAAAAGGTAGATTGCAGAATCTCTGCATGAAAAAGTCGAACTACTCCGATTTTCTTGACAAATTAGTCCCGTCGTCTCTAACGACCCACCCACCCGTATTATTTTCATTTAACAGATCACGCTAAATTAAACTATATCCACAGCGATGCCGCTCGGGATTAAAGAAGCATAGCCGCGCCCGCACAAGCGAGAGACAAGTGGACGCGCATGATAATGAAAGATATGAATGCGCGTCACGTTCTTTCGCGCAATCCGCCTGGGCTCCTCGCAATTAAGTTAAGACAATATCCTTCGGGTCTTCGACGTAAGTAAGAGTCGGAACGTGGAGCTCTGTACATGTACAGAGCCGCGCTCGCGTCTCTATCTCTTCCCTCCTTCTCCCTTTCCCTTCTCTCTCTCTCTTATACCTTTATCTCAGTATCCAAAATGGCGACTCACCTCCAATATTTGCTGTCCGAATTATATAGACCTCTTGAAGTTGAAACAGATTTCTTATCAAATTTAAAATCGCATCGTGGAGACATTTATTTTAACTCGAGTAAATTAATCTGTTTTTCATACTCTTTATTATGTTAATTTATTTGGTGCTATCCCACGTCTATAAATGTCTATTTAACGGATGGGTAAAAGAGCGAGCGAACTTTATTTTATTGTGTTAGGAACTAAAATTTGCTACGAAAATCATAAAAATTACTATTTTTAACAGTAAAAATCCCACATTTTGCGTGTGTCCCAGCACTACTATAAAAATAATTCTTATAAAAAGAGTAAAGTTTACAAATAAATTTTTCTCCGCGTAGTGTTTATTTTAAAATTGAGTTGTGTCGACTGTGATATCACTTGATCGGTGCAATACATCGCGAGTATTATTTATTGCCTTGTCAGATTGTATTTACATAATACTTTATTTTTCCTTATGGTATTGTATTTTTCTATTTATTTTGTTGTATATATAATATATATATAGAGTACAAATAAATATCTATCTGTATCTCTCTCTCTCTCACTGTCCCGCCCGATAATAACGGACCGTCGGAGGTAAAAACGGGAGCACGAGGAGAGAAACAGCGAGGTAAACACGGTCGAGAAAATAGAAGAGAAGTGAAAGAGACGCGAGCCGCCCAAGCCTTTTAGGACTCGCTCACAATCAGTGTTTAATCTGTTGGGAAAGAAAGAGTGGAGGAGAGGAAAGTGCACCCGCGCGCGCGTCCGAAAAAGTGGGAGGTAAGAACTAATCCCTCTGGAGTACTGGCCCTTCTCTTTCTCTCCAGTACAGTGCAGCATCGCTGCGCTCCTCAACGATAATCAGTCTTATAATCAGCTAAGATCCTGGGCGCCCCCCGTGTATCCTTTAATCTGATTTACGGCGTTCCACGTCACTCGGAATTAGAAAAGTTAGTTCCCGCGGCCGCGCATCTCAAAGATTAAACACGCGTGAGCCCCTCGAAAATCAGACCGATGGGCGCGAGTCCTGCCCGTTCCCTACAATACACCTTTCGTGTGTGTCCCCATACGTCCACGCCGCACGCGCCAGTGTTTCGATCGTTCGATGCCATGGATTATCTGTAGGTACATCGACGTTAAGCCAGAGAAGACGGGCGTACGCGTTTACTCGCGCCTTACGGACCTTGCGCTTGATTATACCTATAAACGGGTGTACTCGTACACGCTCGTTAATAGGTGGAATCGTCGGACTCATTCTCTAATAATTAAGACATCGTCGCATTTATTGCGAGATGAGTCGATACGCATGTGGTGCATTATATGAGCTTATATTTGCAGAGTCCAACCAACTGTGGTGTTGGCCTTTTATGTGATATTATTATACGCTTGATGTTGGGATCATCTGTATCTGCGCTGAAAGCAGCTTAAATTTTGTGTACAGTATTAATAACAAAGGACAATAAATTTTTATTTTCTATTGACGTGAACAAACCAACGTTTTCTGCGTGTGTGTTTTCAGATGTTAAACTTGCATCCTTGTGGTTTTTGTATCCATTACATCCAGATTTCTTATCACTCATATGAAAATATACTGAAAATTGTCTTTTTATTTGGATGCTAGAAAGTGTACTCCAAAAATAATATTTTTAGCAATATTGAAAAGCGCGCTAGTTTAGATTTTTTTATACGAATCGTGGGAGTGAATGGGAGTGATTTAGGGGCGTCCCGTGGTATTTACAGCGTTGTCAATCTTTAAAGCACCCTTGGATCCTTAAAAGTAGGTATATTCAAAAAAAATCCTTGGCGTTCCCAAAAAACGCTGGTTCAGAATTTTTACAATTCTTATGGGTAAATGGTAATGTTTGGGATTAAAATAGTCCCTTAGTGTTCGTTTGTTCTTAACTTGACCTTTTCCGGTACTCTTCACTTTTTTTCTCTCAGTGCAGAAACTCTCAATGGATTTGAGTTCAGCAGCAAAAGTACGTATATGGAGCATGTGGTTTTTTGCACGTCAATTAAGAATATTTGTGGTCATGTGTAATTATAATCGTTGACGAATGGACAATAAGAGCATTTGCTGTATAATTATTGTAATTGGATTCTGATATTACGAATTAAATTGATTTCTACTTTGGATACTGATAATATCAAAGAAAAAAGTAATTTTTTTCGTCATTAATCAAACTATCAACTATGTATGTATATATGTAGCTTAGCTTATCCAAGTTTTAAACGACACATAAATATAATTTTCAAAAATATAAAATTTCAAAAGAAATTTGAATTTTCGAAAAACTTGCTACGTGTTCTATAATATTTTTACGTCGTACGTGTCCTTGAAACCATTTTCAAACTCTACATGAAGTGCGCTTTAAAAGCTACAAGTACCTCGTATATTTATTCAAGCTCCTACTTGACCGAAGCTTTGACTTTAGAGTGTTAAAAAATCGTATAATTTAATTCATTGACCTTTTAATTGAAATACATTTCAATTGATTCATTGATAAATAATTATTCTTAAATGTTAACGTGAGTAAAATATATTGTATTTACTCACGTTGCATTGAAGAAGGCTATTTTTATATAAACAATTAGTGAATAAAATTGAATCGGCTGGCTATTTTAAAACCTTTATTGATACAACTCAAATTTTTTTGTATTACGTGTGATGGCGTGTTGGGAGGCGAGGGAGGGGCGCCGTATTAGCGCCTGGTTAGGCATCGCTATGTTATGTTGTACCCATTAACTTGTATTTGTATAGTTGGATTGTTGAATTCTCAGTGGTCGTCTTTGTCTCATTCAGCCCTCTCTTAGTCTCAATCTCTCTCATTAGCCCGCCCTCTCCTCTGCTCTCGACTCTCTTCATAGCCCATTGCGTCGCTGACGGCATCAACAACAAATACACCTTTCTTTACCAACTACAATAGTGCGTTTATGGAGAAAAGAGAGAACGATGCTTTTAGTTATTTCAATTTTTATTAAATTGTAAAATTTTTGCTACATTATACTTATTTTTAATACCTCAAATTGATATTTTACCAATAAAATTTGAGTGAAAATATCTTTTATAGAAACTTATACTATAGTAGTGAAATTATTGAAAAATTTTGTTTCAACAACGAAATGATATTTTTATTTAATCTGTAACGTGGTGGATTCGAAAAAAGAGGTATCAAAAGTACGCGCTGATACCGGGAATATTGAACTCGAGCCGCTTGGACGACCATCGATTGTTCTACCGCGATGCGAGACTATCAAACGCACTGCTCCTCAGCCTGCCAGTAAAAGTGTTATTACCTGGAAGGCCGGTAATGCAGGTTTATACTTTGCGCCGACTAACCCCGAGTCCCCTCTAGGTATTAAAAATATATATAAAAAAATATTATTTAATTATTAATAAAATTTGTATTTTTAAAACAATTAAGTAAATAAAATTTCCAACAGTAAAAAAATTCTGAAAAAACTGAAGTTTCTTCACATCTTCACACTTTTTTCTTTTATTTCATGTGACTATGCTCGAAAAGTTGTACATATTTATATCTTATCCATGTATACGCCAGGCATCTTTTGATTTGAATTTATAACTATTTCAATTTAAAGAGATTTAAAATTTTTTGTAGAGAATTATTATGGTTGCAGAGAAATTTAGCCATAAGACCGCCATAACACATATTTTGAACATATTTTGTGGAACCTTTCATTTCTCTAAGAGGGATTATGAATTTATGATTTTACATTTATTATTTTACAGAATAAACCGTATACGCTTTATTCCACTGGACTACTAAATAAAAAAAAAATATTATTTCCACAAAATCCGCTTATTGACGAAATTCCGGTACTACTTCTGTTTCCATCATCGTTTTTTCGTGAGCTTAATAACTATTTTAATCCTATCGTTCGTCGTATAAAATTGTTATTACTTATTGAATATATATGAAGCATCTACAGTAACCTATAGAACAGCTCGATAATCTTGAAAAAAATGCACCTCGCTAGCCTTCGGCCTCTTGTTAAAGATATTATATTTCCCTCGGAATCAAGCCGTTTATTAAAAATAAAACAAACGCAATACCCTGAAGCAGCAGCAGCAGCAGTAGCAGCAAAAAAGTAACACAAATACGGCATCCAGCTCTCGGGGACGCACACCGACTTCGGGCGGAGAGTATATCCCGCGGAATTCCCATGCATTTTTTTCAGCGCCTAGCGCGCGACGCTTTTCATGCGACGGATTACGCATTGAAATGCAAAGTCGCAGGTATTTTCAGCTCGACAACGCTGGATTTTTCACAAACAACGGCTCTCGCTGCGGACTTTGTCCATTCGGCGCGTGTATATAGCGCAGCGACAGCGGCGGCGCAACGCGAAGCTCAACCGAGGTGCGCACATTTTCTCTCTTTTCCTCGTCTCCTATACCACTTCGACTATAGTTCTGCTGCTGCTGCTGCTACAACTCGCCCTCTCTCTCTCTTTTTCTGGTTCCGCGTGAGTAAGGAAAATCGACTTGCCGACTGTACTGCGGCATCGGCTTGGGTTATTCAGCAGTTTTCCTTAAGCCCAAGATGAATGCCGGACGTTTCTATTTACTGCCTCGGGACACTGCGCTCTTCCTCGCTCTCCGTCTAGGAAAAAAAGAAGACGAGTAAGCCACCGTCGCCGCCGCCAGCGACGCAACCTCGCGTACATGCTCCTTAGTATAAGCTTCTGCGGAATTACACCCAAGTCCCCAGACTATACGCGTAGCGAAGAGGGTGGATGCGGGGGCGTGGGGATATGTTTCTTTAATGGTGAACAACATTTAAAAGTGTGTTAGAGAAACCGCTGCCTCTCCCCTCTATACTTCCTTTTGAAAAATTAACTTGTTTTGAGAGAGAGAGAGAGCCCAAGAGTGCTCACTTTTATCCTTCTTTTCCATTGAGTTGAGCACGCAGAGCCGATCGGAAGAATCTCGATAATGGCTCCGCGCAATTAAATTTAATAGCCAATTACCCATTTATACGAAGTTTCACATTCACGCGGGCTGTATATATACGAAACGAAGAACCGAATCGCATTACATTCCAAATTCTTTAAAGCGAGTTTCTTACGACTCCGCGCCCGTGCGGCTTCTTCCACGCTCACATTCATACAAGATCGGCGGTTTTCATTCAGCCAACAACTCGTCCCGCGGAAGCTTGCTCAGCAGAGTCACGAGGTACCACGCGTCCACATCTGCTGCGATAAAATCTAATTTACCTCCAATAAATCTTGATCATTTACGTTTCGCCGGAGAGGCAAACTTTGACGTGTAGCGCCGACCTGAAAATGGATTTCACGAAGACTGCGCGCATGTCCCCCGCTCTTCGTGTGTGTCTCTCTCTGCGTGACGAGTGATATCATTATCGATGGAATGTTTTGATAAAGTCGTTGCCAACTTTCGCAGAGAATGGAGCTCGCGTTTATGATGTTCTCAGCTTTGCCTGTCGACGCTGATATGTTTACGTTAATTAGCGTAACTTTCGTATAATTGCTTCGTCCCGGTGTCTACAAAGAGTGTAGATGTTGAGTGTTGTGTTAGAACGGGAATTGAGCTTTTAATTAAAAAATTTAATTAAACCATTAATTGTGGAAGTACAAACAAGCTGACAAGAAATTTTAATGAAAACGACTGAAAAGTCCGTTTGATTTTCTATAAGATAAAATCAATAAATTAAGTAAGTGTAGACTCAGATAACATTAATTTATCTCTAAAATGGGCATTTTTCTATTGGCAAACATCTTTTTAATCTCAATTAGTGAGACTGTTTTTACAAAGAGACAATGGATTAAAGTTTTGTAGATTGTTCTATACTTTTCATTTTTCTACTTTTTCCAATATTTGTTTTACCTAACCAAAACAACACATCGATGCGTATAGCATAGTATAGACTTCTAGCACAACTAATAGACGAAAAGAATATTTTTAATTTTCAAGATTTATAAAAAAGAGCATATTGCTTTTAAGCTTTGTTTTGATTTTCTACAATAAAGTTTTCGTTGACTTTCAAGAAGTGCAAGACAAGATACATGAGATCTAAGCGGAAGGATATGTATAGGCTGCGATGCACTCAGCTAGCATCGTGGCGATTAGCAGGACTAAAGTCTTTGGGTTTGTAGGTTAACGTCTCGTTCGTCTCGTGCCTTTTCATGGGATTTATTTTAATTCGGACATTATTCGTAAACTTAACATTAAAAGCGTCAGTCCAAAGTAAATTTCGCATTGAAGGAATTAACAATTTTGTTTTAGTAAGCATTTGTGTACTTCTTTTTTGAGAGCTGTCTCACAATAATTGTGTGTAATACTTGTACTTCAAAATAATTATAATCATAACTTTCTATAACGATTTCCAAAATTGTTACTCATGAATATTTGACAGCAGGATGCCAAGTACTTTATAACTTGAAGAAAACTATATTTAATAAACAAATATTAATAATTATAGAAACATTTAGAAAATTTAAAAAACAATACTGTTTGCTTAGCATATATTTTTGAATTATATTTCTGCGACGTAAATCAAATCAAAGAAAATAGTGCAATCAATTCATGCCTAGACAAGTGTTCATAGCTTCTTTTAAAATAAATTATGTTTAGCCTCTCAAATTAAATTAGAATTATTAATGTAGTTGTTGACTTTATTCAATCCTGTTTAGATCTGCGATTCAAGCGAATTTTTAAGGGTATTTAATAATTGATTAACAAATAACTAATAAATACGTAAAATTAATTTATGTTTCAATAAAGACACATATATAGATATTTAAAATATATATAAAATTCACTTGATTTCATCGACAACCCCAACGCGATCCTTTACAACATTCTCGCTCCTTTTCCACTAATTCAATCACGATGAAATCCAATCGATACTCGCCCTCCAACAAGAAGACAATTTAATAAACGCAAGCGTTCCTCTCCACCACTCAGATTTATCAGTGAGTCTATATAATGAGCTCTTTGGGAGCAATCATCGAGAGCACTTGACGCTAAACGGGAAGGAAAATCTCGCGGCCGCGCTCTCCTTACATTTACAATAACGACTGTATATATAACTCTCGGTCGGTTCTCTCCCTCGAGAGAATGAGACCTCTCAAGTGGCTGCTGCAGCAGCCGGGACTCCTCAAAGGAGTCCATTCCACGCGGCAGCTATATAGCGAAGCCGGCGGGCATCGTATTTACGTAATTGGCGCCCAACGTGCTCGACTCGCGCCTCGTTGCTAAGAAACGAATCTGCTTTACTCGAGTCCCTCCGACACTCCTCCTCTCGAAGTGCGAAAATCTTCGAATCGGCATAAGTAGTCGCGGAACTTGAGGTAGCTCGCGCGAGTATACGCGCGAGGGAAAAAAAGAAGAGAGCGGAATTCGCGCGGAGGAGAGCTATACTACTTCTACTACCACCACGATGTCTCGCCCGGTATAAGACGCGTTCAGCATTTGTACGTAAGCCGCTCGTATTTAATATTCTCTGGCTTTCGCGTCGCTGCTGCAACGAGGTGTATAGATATATTATACGTAGACGCGCGTGCGAAGTCGCGAAGCTGCAGCGAAGGATTGCCGGGCGCGAGAAATGTATAATAAATGTGCTCGGCGGTGTAATAAACGCCGCGTCGGTGCGGGTACGGGGAGTAAGCGACGCACTCCCGCGAGAGACGACGACGCCGTCGACACTGCTGCTTGCCTTCGCATTCTCGAGAGCGGGCGAATTAAAAAAGGGAGCGAGGAATGACGGAATACGAGGCGCTCCAGGAATGCAGGCGTCACACGCATACGTACACGCACACAACTACATACTCCTTCTTCTTCTTTCTTCATTTCGGAGGATGAGAAGCGCGATTTCTTTTTTCGGCGTTTCGTTTTCTTTTTTAGTACTCTCTATGTACGTGTGTGTGTGTGTGCGCATGCGCGTGTTTTACAGATGTGTGCGCACGGTATGCGCGAGCGCTTTGAAATATGTCTATAAGGCGTTTGAAGTAAATATTTGCCTTTAATAGGAAGTTCCCCTCTCCGTTTCCTGCATCTCTCGAGCATGCGCCCATTTGGTTTTTGCGTCCGCCCGCTCGCGCAGACTTTTGTCGGGATATACTCGTGAATTGGAAAATGTAAAAAGCGGAAGTGCTTTGGTAATCCTCGTTTGAGATTGGCGAATGCATGCAATAAAAGAGTGATATCTATCTTGTGTTTGCTCGCTTCTCCAAAGATTCCTCCAGTTTAATATTGCCGAAAATATACTTAATAGTTGAGATATGCAAATCGGGAAATGACGTCGCGTGTCCCATTAAATTCGAGTCGACAGTTTTTTTTTTCATTAAATTTAACTCTATAATATAAACTTGGTATTTCTAAAGTACATGTGGTTTTTGTATATTTATTTCGAAACGTATATTGATCCTTTAAAATATCATTTTCCTCGAGTTCTATACTAAGCACATTAGCATTAAATCAAGCATATATCAATACTAATTGGGAGACGATTATACACAGTGACTGCATTACTCTCAGTGGGACTATTTTAAAACGATTTTCTCAAACGCGCAGTTATTAATATTATAGCGAAAATATTGACTGATAACATGAGCAGGATTATTATAGCTTGAGAGAGTAATTAACATTCAACACAAAATACAGAGTTTATTAATCACTCGATGGCAACTTCTTTGATATGTATAAATATTATGAATACTTAAAAAGTCTTTTATAAATCTTTACTAATAAAAAGCAAAAGTATATATTTTTATTATTTTTATCATGAGTTGCGCAACGCGCGCGCGCCGGGAATTTCCGGATTAAATAAAAAACGACCTATACACGCAGCACGGAATCCCTCTCAGAAACGCGCTGTAAAAATATGTTCGTGTCAGAGGAAGACGACACGCCTCTTCGTTTTCCGTGCAATTAGTCCCCTCCCGGTTAAAGAACTCGAGCGGTATTATCATCGTCGTCATCATCATCGCATCATCCCATCCATCCGAAATCCCTGCCGCATCCATCTTCATGACATCAAGCCCACATCTCCTCCTCTATAACCTATATACTACGCTATAGAAACTATACAGCGAGAGTCTATTTCCCGCGTTTTTATGCTCGAACCGCGGCGCCTTTTGTGCGATCTCCCCTTCCGTGCCGAACGATCGAGTTATAAACGCGTAACCCGTACGGTCTATCTATAGACTGCGCGGGTGGCGCGCGTTATATTGGCTCTCTCTCTACCGCGGGCGTTTTGAATCGGCCGCGTTTTCGGCCTCCGAGCTCGCAGCGGGCGAGGACAGCAGTCGGGAGTAATTAATGCCTCGCGGTATGGCCGTCGCGGTCTATACTGCTGCCGTTGCTGCTGCTGCTGCGTTTGCGCGCGGTCGCCCGCGCCCTTTTTTCGCGCTCGGCTGCGAAACCAAATGCGGGACTAATGCGACGAAAAGGGGCGCGCGAGCCGCCAGCCGTGCTGTAGTCTGGAAAGAAAGGAGGGCGGCTTTATGTGTACATGTGCGCTGTGCCGTGTGTGTGTATGCGCACAGTGCCACCGTAATTCCTCTCACGTTTTTGCTCGAGAGTTGCTTTACTGCTTAGGCGTATTCGCATATTCTTGGAGTTTTTTTTTCGTATATTTTCTTTCTTTTTTTTTCTTCAAACACCGCACGAGCCGTTTCCAGATTTTGTTAATCTGATTTCTGGAGCATTAAGGAAAACGTATTACGCTTAAAACGCAAAATAAGGAGCGGAAAAAGTATATTCATTTTCGTATCTTCTGATATATTTGAATGAATTTGTAGAGAAATATCACACGAATGTCTCCAGCGACATAACAAAAGTATTTATAACATATTGATTTATTTTCATAACAAAAGTAATGTTCCCGCACCTAACTTTGTGAAATCTGTTTGAAAAACAATAATAGCACGACGCATTCCACGAACACTTTACAAAGCCACATTTAAAAACAGCGGAGAAAGATCTCAGGGGACAAGCGAAGGGAATTAGAAAACGCATCCGTTGCATCTGGTAAACTATATATATCACCATCCCGTGCGCGCGCGCCCGCGGAGGCATGAAAGAGATATTGTCTAAATGTTCTTTATCCTTGCGTCTAATTTCTTCCACGTTTTTTCCCCGCGAAGCAGTTTGTCTGACTTATAACGCGGTATCTCAGGAAGATATATAAGACAGGGGCTCGCGTATATACGATCGGTTCGAAGCTGCGGCGCGCGCGTGCGCTTATATTCCCCTATGGAGACAAAAAGAGATAGAGAAAGAGAGAGGGAGAGATGGGAACGGCTGCACGTCGGGCTGTTGGAGAAGACAATTTTTTCGAGGTCGTTGCGCGCGAGCTTTTGATTGACGGCTTTGCCTCTGTGGAAAAATCGTGGCGCGCCTGAAAAAGCTTCGCGAGGTCTTAGCCGGGCGACTTTTCTTTCTCCTCTTCCTTCGTGCGCGCTTCGTTCCCGAGATTGCGTAAAACTTTTAATGTTCGCTCTTCGCGGCGGGAGAGCGGGGAGTTATACAGTTTTTCGATGAGCTCGATCATTAATTCGAGCACGAAGAAGGACGAGACGCTTTTGATCGTTAATTATTCCATCATAAATGTAATGTGGTTGATATTTTGTTGCTTTGTTTTCTTTTAAGTATATGTTATTGTTTAAAGCGTAATTTCAGTATTATAATTTATGAGGATAGTGGTTTAGTCGTAATGTAATCATTCAAAAAGCATATTTGATAAAGAACGCATTTTTAGATTATTGTTTTAGCAAAAATTTGCATTATGCTATATATGTGAAGAATGTTTCGCATCAGAATCTACGCCATACGAATTATATCCATGCTGAAAATTATCTTTTTATTCTGTAATAGATAGATATATATTTAAATTATAAATAATCAATGATGGACAAAATGTTCGTGATCAACTGAATCCTTCCCTCAAATTAGAATATACGTCTTGTAATTTTAGTATCATTTAAAATGTTAATTAAAAGCATCATATCATTTGAAACGTAAAACTGGTTTCCACGTAACGCATGTAATTAACGGTGCTTACAACAATAATTACGAGCTTTGGCTGACCCTACAAAATACACATACCGCAGTGCACAGGGCATTATTTCTGTCAACCCGATCTCAATTTCATGTTCTCTCGCAGTTTAAATAACGCTCGGGATGATTGATATTCTAAATTCCCTGGAAACGAAAACTCTTTCTAGAAATTCGGCTTTACATTTATACACATATTTAATCCATTCAAATGTAATCGAATAATAATATATTACTTTTCTTCGAAAAATTCCGCAACGCAGCGGACCATGCCAACGTCACCCACGCGCTTGACGTATTTTATTTTCGGCAGCGAGCTAGAACGGCGGATGCGTGCGCGGTAAAAAAAAAAGAACGCACGCGCCCACGTGAGTATTTCGGAAGAACCGATCGACCGCGATCAAGAACCCGATATTTTTTTTTCAAAGCGGACGCGGGAGAAGCCAAGAGCACGGAAACACGCTTCGACAGGGCCGACTGTATATACGTTATGTATTTTCGACTGGGAAGCCTCGAAAATCCATGAGCTCTCGCGCCTAATAATCTTGCTGCGTTTGAAATGTTCACGCGGCTGCCATACACACGTACGAGAAAAGGACGCGCAGAAGAAGTTCTGCGGCGAGGGTAGCGGGCACGCGAGAGATGGTGGGTCTAAAATAAACGCTCTTTATGCATTTTTTTGCGTTTTGCCCCTTTTTTACCGACACGCATGCGGGCGAGCGAGCGACTGCGAGGGCTTTTTATTTGCGGAGGCCTTAATGTACACCATAAACAGAGGCAGAGATAATGTTGTTTCTAGTTTTGCTCTCGTTGTTTCTGCCGGGATTTCGTAATTTATATGCTTTCGTATACGAAGGAAATTTTGAAATAATAATCGTAATATTCTATACTAGAAAAGTTTTTCACTGTAATGTTCAACGATAGTATGTTTGGAATAAGGTTTTGCGATGAATTCGCTGCCTGCACTGCGGCGCTTGGAAAACTTGATAAGCAGAAAAAAACATTTGATTCGTATCCACTGTAGGGGAATTTTGCTCTATTCAGACTGAGAAGGCAAATATGCATACGTAGAAATGATTTCTAATTAAAAATTTCTTCACTAATGAACACATTTTTGGAACATTAAGATAATTCTAGGTAATTCAACCACTTTAATTATGGTAGTCATTTCCGCTTAAGCGGAAAATTTTTTATATGTTTATGCAAATATTCAGTTACGAATCTTAAGTTTACCTAGAAAAAAAATTAAGAATGCACTGACTTCACTGTGATATTGACTTCACTGGAAGCCGACATGTAAAACTAGCATACAGTATTTGACTTATGTACCTTAACTCAAGTAATATAAACTCGACAACAATTTATAAACATTCATTGTAGCACAATTTTTCTTCTATTAAAAAAAATCCGAATACTCTTATAATAAAATAAGCCTTGCACATTTTTCAATTACTTGTATGTTAAAGTAAGCTTCCATAAAGTATGACCAAGAAAATGCGGTATGTGTGGCCGTCTGGCCGAATTAAGTGTATGGTCGAATCAGCTCCAGTTTCATTATTTGTAAAATGCATTCGGATGAAAGCGCAGTATTATAGAACCCTATAAATTGTATTATTTCTCTCTGTTAAAAAAGTGACGAATTCTAAAATCTGTAAAAAGTTATATTTTCTAACCGTACAACTTGATACACGCGACTCTCCACGAGCGCCCCTTGAAAATTCAGAACACATGCCTCTTTCTCAGTTGCCATGCAGCCGCCGCCCTTTCGCGTGGGGGGGCGTGCGTTGAATTTCGTCAGGGCGATCTATCACACGGCGCCCACGAAAGAATTCCGGAAGATACGGCATGTATACCGGCGTTAACCTTGAAATCTTTTACACTTGCGCTTCCTATATCGTGTTTTTCACGCTCTTCTCTTTCTCATGTTTCGCGCGACTTCGCCGTTCTGTGTGTGTATTATATATGCGCATGTGCCATACCTATGTGTGTGTGTAACGGCGAATGCGTTCCGGTGTACACACCATAAATAGCCCCCCGGCTGCATCGTCGTGTTCGTTGTTGTGCTCGCCTCGGGGACGAAAGAGCGACGATCCGACGTTGGGATCGCGGCAGCGGCGGCGGAAAAACGAAGTACGCTCTGAGCGTCAATTAGGACGTCTGCGCGACGGACGTACCGCAGTACAATTCGTAGTTAGTCTAGCACGAGAGTTAGAGACGATATCATATTCCAAATTGTTCGAAAATACGACGGCCGAGAGGTACGGGAGTGCGAATGTCAGAAATAGAATAGGCGTGGCTTGTTAGCAGATGCAATAATTTATGGAAGTATATAATAGTTTTGGATATTCCATTTTTGTTTTTATATTATTAACATTTTCTTTTATAAGTTTAGTTTAAACACGTCGTTTTAGCAAAATCTTTTCAAATTAAATCTTGCTTGAAAACTTTGAAAACATGAGAGTTGAATTGAATATCTACTTGTGGATTGACTTGTTTTCACGTGTACACTTACCGTACTTACTTAACCATATTTTGCTGTCGTTCATGCATGTAAGTACTTTAGGTGCTGGAACTTTCCTTAAAGTTTTGCTGCGCTACTCGTGTTAGCGTCAATGAAATCATGTCCGCGAGTCTGCATCGTGTTTTTCTTACAAGACACGAGGTACTTTGTAAGTTAATAGACGTCCTTAAGTAAGATGGATAAAGCTGTAACTGAAACTATACCAGTATCGCGAATTTCCTCTCTATGGTAATGCAATAAAATAAAAGTGTCAAGGAGTAATGAGCAAATCAGCGGGAAGTAGAAAAAATCCCATCAGCTAGTAGAATATAAAAAAAATTTCCATTAAAATCTAAGATATTTTTATTGTAAAAGATTTGCTTAAATATATATTATACATATATGCACTCTATAAGATAAATTAAGCATGCACACGTTTCATCAAAAATTTTCGGAAAAAGAATCACGGTAAAGCTTCACTAAATACGTGTACCTATACAAATTCAACTACGGAGTTGCAAATACGGATTCGAGTGAAACGATTTTCGTAAATACGGATTTACAGAAAAAAAACGCCTATTAGTCAGAAAAAGTTTCGCCCTCATTAAAAATGTCCCAGTGCCAGCTCGCGCAAGTCAACACCCCCCGAGCGATAATCGAGCACACGTGTTCAAATAAAGTATATGTACTCACGCGCGATACTAGTCGGTAATCAGAGCTTCCTATATGACTGTCACTTTATAAGAGCCGCGCGCGCCCGCGCAGGGGTCGACGTTTCCGAGTACACTTATACCACCATGCGTGTGTGTGTTCACGCATATATATACCTATACGTGTGTGTACAAATCGCGCGGGTCGGACTAAAAGAGGCAGCGGCAGCGGTATAGCAGCAGGCCATTATATATATAAGCGATGGGTCAAGGGGAGCCGCGCGACTAAACGGCAAAGAGAACGGAGGAATGGAAAGACGAACGGAGCAAAGAGAAAAGCACGCGCGTATGTGTGTGTGTTTTGAGCGACGAAGGGCCGCCGCACGCGACCACATGGAAATGGCCTCCGCTATATATACAAGGCCTCGCGATCGTCCTTTTTGGCAGGGGACAGGTGCACGCGCCCGAGCCTCTATTTTGGCTCGCGCCGCGACTTTCGCGTTTCTTTCTCCCTTTATATCTCTCTCCGCGCTTGCAGCGAGCAGCTTCTTCTTCCTCCCTCTCTCTGCTTCTCCTCTTTCTCTCTTACTCTCTCCCGAGGAAAATTTAGTCTCAAGCGAGCGCGTTCCTTCACTCTCTCCCCATACTACTTCCTCCCATACTGATCTTCGCCCCATCTCTGTGTGTGCGCGTCCTTTTCCCGTCCTATACATCTTTCTCTCTTTCTTTCGCTTTAATGTTTGGCATATTAGATTTTTTTTTCTTTTTGTCCCGGCAGGGCCTTGCTCTCAGAAAGCAATACGATTTCGCTCCGCGCTCTCGCACGCATTTCTTTCTCTCGGGCTCTCTTTCTCTCTCATTCCGTAGCAAATGCATGAGAAAAATCTGCGTTTCAAATGCGCAGCTTAGTTCGTCTATATGCGACTGTATACGAAGTCTCTCCCACTTGCTTTTTCTGTCGCGCGATGCAGATACTCTCTTTCGCCGGTACTCTATTTTTATCCTTCTTCGGAAACAAGTTGGCCTGACAAAAAATTTCATCGATAAGTCTCCTTTCCTCGATATATAGATATGCCAGCGCGAGATGATAAGTTCCTTTCTCCAGCGCCAATATATTCGCTCTCTCTCTCACACACTTTCTCCCCCTCTTACTCTTCCTACCTCTCTCGCTCTCTCTCATTTTCTCTCTCTCCCTCGCTCTCTTCCATCCCATAACAAACTCTCACAAGTGCAAGAGGAAACATTTGCACACGACGGGGCAACTGTCAAACTTCGAATAAATAACGTTTAGCCTCCATTCCGTGATACGTCAATGTTTGCCAAACAATTTATGAATATGTTGAGGCCTGAGGCGCGAAAGATCTGAGACTTCTCCCAAGTATGTGAAATTAAATTTTTCCGTTCGATGTTTTGGAAAATATATACCTAGAAGGCGCTTGTTCAGTGAGTATCCTATTTTATGAACTAAAACATTTTTTCCCTGAATTTACTACTAAATTATTATATAGATCATATTGAGCTTTTTTTATATGTAAAACATTTCATTTTTAGAATAATATCAACTACGTTATTTAATGGAAAATATTTTTTACTATAATGCTGCTTTATTGCATTAGGATCAAATTTCAGGTTTCCGTTATATATTTCTCGCGTTTCAACAAAACATATAAAGTTCCTCATCATTTGCATAAAAATATTCTCGTTTTTTCTTTTCAAATTCATCAGAGTACTCACCATAACAACTTTATAAAGTAGTCAAATTAATAAATTTTCAACGAAATTTCGTTTAAATATAATAAGGCATCATTTTGAAGCATTGATAAAAACATTCGTACGAAAAAAAAACCTCTTCATCGCACCGTATATTTCAAACTAATTTTGGTCGCCAGATGAAATCCTTATATGATTTACCCAGCTCGTTTCGTTAGCCCCAAACGAACCCAACTACATTCCTCGCAGCGCTTGCGCTTGCACTCTCAGTACGCCCACACTCGTTTTTGCTCTTACCTCCCCCCTTTCCCTTTCTCAGTTTCACCCCCTCTTTTTCGTTTATAATGCGCGCCGCGCGCGCGCGCGTACGTATGCGTGCATTTGGCGTGCGTAAAATCGTGTGGTTTACTGCCCTCGGGCGGCTTTCCCCTATAACCTTTTCCCGTTTGCTGCACAGCGAGCCATTGGCTTCGCCCAAACGTGCGTGTAAGAGAGAGAGAGAAAGACAGAGAGATAGAGAGAGTTAGAGAGGAAAAACTGATAGTAGAGTTGGAGGAAAGGGAAAAGGTTTCGAGCGCACACACGATCCCGCGGAGAGCCATTCCGCGGATTTATTTATTTCAGCGGCGGGCGACGACGAAGAAAAAGACATCGCCGCCACTGCATCCGAAACGCAATGGGATTTTCTGGTAAAACGTCTAACGACGTCGCTTCCGTTAAAAGAGATCGCGCGCCCGCTCGCTCGCGAGGGGTCGGATTCTATTGTTTTCTTATCTGCGCGCGGGGGCGCGTGTATAGATACGCGCATGAGCGTAAGCGGTGGAGGGGAACACTGCTTTATTTACGCTCCGAGGCGTTCGAGCGTGTTATCTGTGCGCGCGAGCGCGCGTTTTGCGACACTTGGAATTTGGTTACGTTTAAAGGGGGGGGATTTGCCGGGAGGCGATTTATCTCGAACACACGCTCCGTGATATGAACGTTTTGTCAAAACGGGGGAATTATTTTTATCGGTACGAAGAGCGTATGATTTATGCCAGTTGATACGATCTAATTATAGACACATGTGCATAGGGTGAGTGCGGTGATGCGCAAGTGCTACTTTCCGAGTATAGGATTATTTGAGTATGTTAGTATATAAATCTTGCTTTCTCGAACAGGATGGTTTAATGTATTGAAAACATTTTTTTGCCAAAAAAAATATATAGATATAGATAGATAGATAGATTTCTTGATTTTTATTTATTTATATTATTCTTGACAAATTCAGATATTTTAACAAAATTTTAATAGATGTAAATAACTCGTTAAGTGGTTTTAAATATGTGAAGGTTCGTCAAATATTTTTAGAATAATAATTATAAATTGGAGCGACAAGTTTTTAATGTTACGTAAATCCATCGTTAGTGACTATTGATATAACAAATTCATCAATAACTGAAAACGTTGTCAAATGTTGATTCCAAGTTATAGTATTATAACGAACCATGAAAGGTTATAGAATTATTATATCTTATAAGAATTAGAAAGTTAATAAATTTAAATTTCAATTGTAAAAACTAATTGAACCACGGAATAAGAAATTGAATAGAATAATATCTTTGAAAAATATAAATGATCTTTTGTTTACATCGAACCCAATTAAAATTCACAAGGTTAAGCCGATTTTAATCCGTATTACTGTATATTGTATTATTGTTTGACAATGAAAGTACATTATTTCTATAATTATGTATTTAATTTGAGAAATAAATCCAATTAGCTTTAAAACTCACTCAGAAAAACAGGAAAGTTATTATAGGTCCATTAGATGATTTTTTAAGCTACCAAAACATTATTTAATTACTTAAAAGAACTTTTTATATTTTTTTAACATTGTAAAATTCGTTCATATAAAATTTAGTTTAAAATTCAGTGATTTTTTTATAGATTAAATAAATTGGGTCATTTCTAGTTCAGAGGGACATTTGTCTAACTGTTTTACTAAAAGTGAATTAATAATTGCTGCATTTGGCTTCTTTTTATGCTCCTAAACTCAATAGACTTCAAGAAAAGAAAAAGAAATAGTTCGCTTCCGTGTATTAACGTTTATGTTTGTAACAGTTTCCCCTCTTGTACCGATATACCGTGTACCCAGCTCTTTTTTATCACGGCAAACTTTTTACTTTATTCATGTCGAGTATTTCACGCTAATGATCAGAGAGCTTTCATGCCAAATAACCAAACTTTTAGAGGATTTTGTAAGAAGCTTACTTTTAAACTTTCACGCAGGAAATATATTGCAAGGTCTATATGCAATCAGTGTACTGCTGCTTGCAACTTATACCTATACTGGTAAGTACTTATGCAAATATCGCCAAAATCATCCTTATAAAGAGAGCGAGTTTACCTTATACTGTATTACATTATGCAGTACTTCAGATAATGACGAACTTAATTCAGGTTTCTTTGCAAATAACGATTCTTTGCATTCAAGTATTTACGTGTGTTGCAATGCTACTGATGTGATTTAAATAACCTATTTCTGCCATATATTCGAAAATGATTTTTTATATCGCTACATGCATACAAATTAATTGAAGTAAACAAAAAATTTTTGGAACATTATTAATAACGACACTGATTTACTTAAAGATGACTTTCCATATATCAAGTACCTATCGATATAATTTTTTGATTTTAATAAATAATCTACTTGATTTTTCAATTGTTATAAAATTGCAGATACAGATTTTAGTTCAGCATGGAAGTATATGGAAATCATATACCATGTCCATATTTACACGTTATATACAACAGTTTTATCTAACGTATCACTTTACATGACAGTGATTTTATTTTTAAGTTGAAGTCAATAGGGCAACCTTTTGAAACTACATAATAGCCTTTGTACTTGTGAATCATGTGTTTCGATCTATTTGCACAGCTTGGGTGTAGAAGCTGGGCACACTATACACCTGGTTTATAAAGGGTCTATTGTAAGTAGACCGATGTATAAGTCATCGTACTAATTGATATATTATTAATTTTACAAATGTGTTACATGTGAGACCTGCCACTTTTAAAAAAAAAGTGGCAGCTGACGAGATTTAAACTGGGGAGCACGCAGTCAGGGAACTCATACTCTGTTGTTCCCTGAGCCGCCTGTCGTAGATATGTTTTACAGATGACGATTATAATTGTAATAAAGGACTTAGAAAATTCTTGAAATATTACAATAAAAAAGGGATAAAATTTGTTAAAAGTGCACTTAATTTAATGGTTTTAACTGGGAACATCAAAATATATAGTCAGTGATAGTTTGGGGAATTTAATTTATCGATAGTATACGAGTTCGAGTGCTTTTCAATTAAATTTTCGCAACGTCGGAATAAATGATAAAATTCCGTTTCTTTGCAAAATGCCTAAAGTAAGTACCGTGGTATGCAACGGAGCAAGAAATGGAGTGATTCAACCGTGCGTATATAATTTAATAATTTATTTTTAAAATCGACTAATTCTGATATTTTAACTGCAAGGTTTTACGTGTCTGAGGAGTTCCTTATGCTCCAAGTAATTCAGCGTCATATTAGTTAGTAGTTCGTTATTATTGCCAGCTATTCAAAGTATCTACTATTCGACTAGAGTTCGACAAAGAAAGTCCAATTTCGTTCAAACACGTCGAACCGAATATTCGTTATTATAGAGTAAAATATCCACGCCAATGCACAAGTTCACGGCAGAGCACAACTCGCCAGCTAATCACTCTGGATCATATTGTAGTTTCGTAATTTACAAACTCACACACACGATATACGCCATGTGCAATGCGGCGAGAAAAGTTCGCTTGCTAGAGATGGACATACACGTGCACACATATATAGATGTATATATATCTTTCACTCTGCGTTCAAATTACGAACAACATTCCATCCGATGCGCGTCGAGGCGTTTCGGCAAAAAGCGCCGATACAGGCACTCGCACACATTGAAAACTCGACCGCGCCGTATCAGCGCAAAATGGCAGCGTCGAAACATCGGACTTTCAATTCTGAAACGAGTCCCATCCCCCAACATGTACACACATAGATACACGCGCACGCACATGTGTAGGGGGGATCGGCTCGAAACTAGTTACACGCATCCCGCGTTCTTTACGTTATCCGTATGCGCGCCAGAGAGCTATAGTTTTTAGAGCTTGAAGAGTCGCGTGAGAGAGGTCATTTTTTAAAACGTCGAGTCCCGCGACCTGTAATAAATCGAGGCGTTCGATTGAAAATTTGCGTCGCCGGGAGGAGAGGGGCGTGAGAGAACGAGCAACTGCCCTGCCATCGGAAAACGAAATGGGCGCGGGTATGGGAGGGGTTGAGTTGAGCGTAAAAAAACCAAGCGAGAGAGAACTATGGCCGTTTACGCGCGTGCCAAAACAGGTCGAGGCACTTCGCCGGACACGCGATAACACACGGTCCGCTCGTCCCCGTTCTCCACGCCGACGTTTGCTACTTTTTCTCTCTTTTTCTATACGTAGGAGATTTGCGGGATCGATTGTCCTAAAAATGAAGATTTTCCAAACGACAAATGAAAAGAGAGTAACTCACAAGAGATGAATAATTTATTTCTTTGGTATAGGCTTTGATAATTTTATCAATTCTACAAATAATCTACACTTAGAAGGTTCATAAAAATTAAAAAAAAATTTGAGACCCACATCTGGATTAAAATTCTTCTAGGTCATGCGCAGTAGACGATGTAAAATAAAAATGTATTCTTTATTGATCGAACATGACTAACGTGAAATACTCCTGTAAACTAGAAAAGATTATTTTCCAAGACTTATAAGTAATTCAGAGCCCATGTTTTTCATATTTTTCAGCTACTTATACATTGAATGAAGCTTTTCAATACAGTAGAACCGAGGAAATGCAAGCCGACCGAATAATGTATGTGCGGTTGATTAAGGTACATCCACCTTGTGTATGTGTGCATCGGAAATCGAGAGTCGAGTTTTGCGCAGAGTACGGCCAGTAATTCGATTTCTGCTGGAAATGTACATTTGATGAAACCTCGAGCTCAATAGAAGGGCGAAATGTACGGCAGAAGTGATTAATTTTTTGCTGTACCGTTGTTGACAGACTTTCCAGTTCCTTCAAACTTAATTAAAAAACATTTTCTAATAAGCAGGAATTTGTTTGATTCTGAGTTTCATGGAAAAAAGGTAAGCAAAAATATTAAAATGTAAATGAAAGGTTCAAAATAAATAGCAATATTTTCAACTTCATTTTTAATTAAATAACATTTACTTAACTAATGGATATTATTAATTTTTGTGACAACAGTAAACACTTTCTTTATTACTAAATTTATCACGAAATTTCACAACACAGTTTTTTATAATATTATTTACTTCAGTTTTAAAAATTTTAAGTAGTTTTTGTAAAACTGCTTTGAGTTATAATAACGATGTTAATAATACTAAAAGATTTATAATAACATAGCTTGCATTTACATCAAAGTCACGATATACCTGCTTATTAGTTAAATTCTAAAAACATAAAATATATATATATTTGACTGTCGTATTTAGTAATGTTTTACATGATGTAAAACAGCATAATTATTGCAGAGGAAACCACAAAGCTTGACTGGATTAAAAGACAGTGACAAGCGGGAGGTCACGCGCGGCAAGTGGCACAGCCGCAAAATCTGTTAAATATGAGGCGCCAAAAAAGCTCAACGGTTCACATGGTTATGTTTTTCGCAGTTCGCCTCTTCTGTCCCCTCCCTCGCTTCCTGCGCACTTCGCCGAAATAACGTGAATAATCGCGTAAAAAGGAGCACGACATGGCGGCGCTCGCGTGCATGAAAAACGACAAGAAAGATAATACGCTGAACAGGGGAAAGTGCTTAGCCGACGGGCGAATATTATGCAATACGCAATGAAAAAAATAGTAGATAAAAAATGAAATGAACATGGGGGGGGGGCTGAAGGTAAAAAACAGTGTGGATAACTGGTGAGAGATAGAGAGAGAGGGGGGAGGCCCGTGTTTTGCGTTCTTATTTTTCATCCATTTACCGGACGCGTGGGCACAGCGCGCCAAGAGCTGCTACTACTGCGCTTTTTGCGGTGGAGGGTCCGCTCTCTCGTCCGCAAAATTGACGCGCCGCAAAGTGCCGCGACCGGCACCTTAGACGTACGGACTGGCGTGAAAAAAACGAGGCGAGAAATTAAAGTCCACGGGCGCGCGCGTATAATACTGCAAGTGCTGCACTTTGAGCGTTATGTATTCGTTAAACGCGCGGAGAGGAAACGTCTGGGTTTTAAGGGCGTCGTACTTCTTTTCGCTCGCATCTTTGTATGGTCTTGCGGAAATACTCGAGCGAGAAATTTTACAAGAACGTTTTCAAAATTGAATCGTTTAGGAAATTCGTTTATGAGTTCAATTTGTTTAATAGAGGTTCCGTGAAATCCTTTATTATTGAAACGCCTTGTGTAAATAAAACTTATTTCCTCTGTCTAATAAATTGAAACCGATCAGTCGAATCCGCAATTAATTGAAAAATAATTCTAAGAATTAATTTAAAAGCGCCTGTTTTAAATATATTAGTATATTTTAAAACAATTGTGGTTTAATAAAATCATTTTTTAATACTCTGCATATAAAATAAAAAATGAAAATTCATTTTAATGCAAATTAATAATAACATGAAAAATTGAAAAATAAAATACGAATTAATCGTCTTTCCCAAATCGGATAACCGCGGAAAGTGAAGTCAAAATAAAATGATTGTGATTGTCAGATTAGTTAAAAAGAATATATGGAATTTTTAAATATTCAAAACTTTGAATTTAGAAATAAGAAGGTATTTAGAATATATTCAGACAATTTTTGTGGCAAAATTGATAATAAATAATATTCTGGTTGCTTAAAGTTTTTAAACTAAAAATTTCTAGTTTAAAATGTGTGCTAAGAAGTAATACAGCGCGCAAAGCGTGCACGTTTAAGAACAGTTCGAGTGTAATTGACTATTTCTTCAAAACTCTCAACTCTTTGTTCAGAAAAAAAATTTTTTTTCAGAATTACTTTTGTATTTTGATTTCACAAGATATCTTCAAAATGCGTTGCAACATTTTTTTTTCACTTGAGCTCTAAAAAAGTGCATAAATCGGTATAAATCGTTATCCCCGTTTAATCCCTTCCTTTCTATCTCGCGTTCTCTTCCCCGTGCACCATTTTTCCTCAAAGTCTTGTCTCTTCTTATTCCATCCGATGAAACGACCAAGCGGCTCATTTCTCTAAAATCCGCGCGACGACGGGAAAGTATCAAGACTCGTTACCAGCGGGCTCGAACAACAAATTCGTCTTCTCTCCTTGTCCTCTTCCTCTCATCTTGATCCCCTCGTATTCCTCTTTTCGCTCTTTCTCCCTCTCTCTCTCCCGAACTGTTGCGGATGCGCGTGCGAAGGGCTCAGTAGCCCGCGCGCTGTTGGCTCTATTTCTAGGATCCGCGCGTATTACGGCCTCACACTTGAGAATTCTGCGCCCCCGCGTTTGCGCTGTATATACACAGTCATTTCCGACATCATTTCAGAAGCCATTTGCGCGTGGGGAGCTGGTACGAGCGAGCAAATTATACCACCACTCGTACTACCACCACTACTACTACTACTACTGCTACGAAGGAGCATGTGAATGCATGATGTTCGAGAGGTTGAGCTAGCTCTCGACTCTATATTTGTGTACCTTGTATACACACACACACATATACGCGTATGCTTTTAAAGCTCGAGAAATGTTTGGAATGCAGTTTGACCGGGGCGAAAGAGTGAGGCCGGAGATGTACACACACTCACACACATGAACACAGTACTCTATATACTACCACTGACCGAGCCAACGCGTGTTTGCACATTGTTTTTGGCAGATGCGGGCGCGTTGTCATTTCGCACGTGCGCCAGCCTGCTCTCGTCGACGAGAAAATAAATTTACCCAAGCGCGATTCGGAGCCGCGCGCGCGCGCTGAGCCGTGTAGCTTTTCCAATTAATGGAATTATAATTGCATCCGAACGTTGCGGCTGGTAAAGCTGCTGTATATAATTTCGCTTTTCCGAAACCCCGCCCCGGCGCTTTAATTCATTAGATTACGAGTTAACGCGCCACACGTATATACACGCGCTCGCGGGGGGTGGGGGGCAGATGTATATACGCATTCGTGCCCGACGAGGCGTAAAACCTCGTCTCTCTATGCCGCGCGCTGGGCGGCTCCTATATATAAGTGAAGACATAAACTCGCTTGTGATTCACCGTATTCAGCCCCCGCGCGGAATCTATATTGCAACTGCTGCTCTCTATCGAATTAGTTCGAACGTTGCCGCAGTGATTTCTCGTTATTAGATCCCAGACGTTTTCGTTAACCTTCCACATATATACGTATATATTACTACGTACATATATGCGAGGGGCTCCCTTCGTTCTTCTCCTCCTTCATACGCGACTCTGGCGCGTACGCGATGTTTCAAGTGATACATGAACCGTGAGCCTGTTAAGAGACGCTCCTGACAAATATCCGGGATGAAATGTTATTGGAGAGCCCCCCTCTCTTTACGCATACGCGCACTTGCGCGCACACTCGTGTATAACGCGGGAGGCGCGGCTGCGCACAATTCCCTCAATTTATAAGGCGCAAGTCGGATATATTGCCATGCGATATATATACGGAGTCAGTGCGCGCTGGTTATGAAAACGACGACGCGCTATATAGGGAGCGTATGAACGTTCGTATATAATACGCATGTGTGTAGTTGCGTACACGTATGAGTAGGGTTGGGTTCACGGGTTGGGTGACTTGAGAGGGATGAGTTTCTATCTTATTATAAGGATTTGTCGTTGAGGTGTATTCGCTGGTTCTTTACCGATGAAGAGTGTCCAAACCCTGCGGTAGAAATTTCGAAATAAGATAGAAAAGTAGCTAATTGTTCGGTAGCTGTTGAAACGATTATTTCGGTCATATTCTCCATTTAATGGATAATCTAATCTCGACATATTCGTCTAAATATTTCAGAGTAATTTAACCCTTATAATTAAAAATATAATTAGAAAAAAAAATAGTTTTCTCAAGTATTATAAATTATTAGAAAATACTGGAGTAAAATTAATTTATAAACGAAAACCGTAATATTTTTACTCTCACTTCTCAATATAATAGCAAGTATCTTACTAACCATTACCGAACTAAACCAACTGACCAACTTTGTTATCTTTCAAATACACGTAAATAAGCTAATGTAAATCTCTGAAGAAATTTATTCTATAATTCTGCCTATTAAATGGTAAATATGATCTAAAAAATCGTTTTATCGATGGATATAAATAATAGCAAGAAAAGTGTCTGGTTTTTGCCGATTATTGGTCAAATTAGCTATTTATTAGGCAAGTAATGGAATCGATTTTACCAGGCAAGTAGAATTCGAATTTCGTTAATTTACGACAAGAAACATTGTCAAAAACTTAATAGAATCAATCAATTTAAATCAATCAAATTGTAATCTAAATCCCATGTGACATAATAATTATATAACGCAAATTGTTAATACTGATAAACTGTATCTCGATAATTATAAGTCGAGCAAACCCCCTTTTCAGAATAAACTTCCATTGTAACTAAATTACACGTTCGAATTAATACCAATCAAACAGAGCTATCTTTGTAAAACAGCTGCAACTAAACAGACACTCTATAATCTCTTCAATAACATTGATTGCGCAGCGCTGCTAATGGAGAAATAATTCCAGCTCAAACTAGCTAATTACCATTAGTTTCCGATCGATATGATATCGTCCTGCACCCTCTATATATAGTTACAATTTTTCTCCACAGTGAAAAGCGCGCACTGACGTTTCAATTATGTATAGAAGCAGAATCATGTTATACCGGCGGGTCGTTATCCCGAAATCCACGCACTACCTCAAACTAACAGTCATCATCGCGTCTGCGTATATATCCACACCGCGATAAAACTATAACACTGGCTTGACGAAATAATTACTATATCCATGAAAGCGCAGCAGTATAATCGGCATCCCCCTCGTCGTAGAAAACACGGAGAACCGTGCCGCGTATATGAGGCATTTAACGATGACTCATACGAGGAAATTGAGAAAAGCGCGTGTCCGCAGCCAATTGTGTGATGCGCATGTATACGTATTATAGTGTCCCGGTCTCTTATATCTCTTTTGCGCAGCTCGGAGAGGAGCAAAAACAATTCGCAATTCATTATGTTCTATAAACCATTTGATGGGCTCTTATCGCATCCTATACCGCGCGAACGACACGAGTATATGCGCCTCTAGTCTTTTATATGAAGCACCACACTCGCGTATTTGAATGTACGCGCGCGTAAAGCTACAAATTCTATATAATCTTGAACTATAGGGTGGCGGAAGGCTATCGCGAGTTATAAAGCGAAATGAAAACTTTCTCATTCTCTCTCTCTCGCTCAACCTTTTCTCCATTCCTGCCGCGTATATCCGGAACTATTCACGCGCTTGCGCGAGCTCGGCTATATAGCACCGTCAGAAACATAATCGAAGCGATAGTCGCCTGAACACACACTTTCACGTACACGTGCGCGTGTGTTCGTGCTTTTATGACGTCATATAACAAATGCCCGACCGTTCGGTTTTTTCGTCGCGTCGTCGCGGCCAATCTTCGAGAGGGAGGGAATAGAAAGAGAAGTGCGATGCATGCACTTTCATCGTCGCGCATACATACACACATATATATATCGGGGGGTAGGATGAGTCACACGACACGGCCGCCTATATAGCGTGACAGGCGGTATTATTTTTATGGTGTTCTCGCGTGGGTCCTATGATTCACGGCGCGCCACTGGATTGCTTATATACCTCACTCTCTCTTGCTCTCACTCACTAGACACCCTTCCCTGTACTATACGTAACGGTGGAATGAATCGCCGGGAATCCCGCGCGAGGCGATTAACCATTTTAATTAATGACGGTGCCGCTACTCAGGCTCGATTATAAACAAGGCCACGACGCACGCTGCCGGCGCATAGCCCGAGATTGCCTTCTGCCGCGCGTCGCGCTTTCCTGAGCGAGATATATGCGTCTGCCCCGGTATCGAGACGTTCTAATCTAATGTCACTGCGGGGCGCGGTAGGTGAGTCGGTGCGTATACATATAGCGCGAGTCGAGCCTTTATTGCTTTGGTTTCGAGAGTGGGAGACAAGCGAGGTAAGTGAGAAGTGGAGGGAAGCGTTTGGTGAATTTAGGTTGATATTGATGTCTGAGCTTCTTGCGGATATTAGAAATAATGAGAAGTGTAAAGCTGATTTATGTATCTCGTGATTATTGGAAAAGGTATAATATCCTACTGCATGAGAATATAGTTATTTAATAATAAGATAATTGAATCACCGCATTCGGAGTACGGAATTCGCTCTATTGCGGTTTACGAGAAACCACTTAAAGGATGAACGCTAAATTACTAAATTTGATAATGGAAAGCACTGTTCAAGAGGCAATTTCAATTTATACTATAGTACAACATTGTTACATATTCAGGATTCACACGATAAAAAAAAGAAACATTTATCCTTGATGATAATTGGTTGCATAAATTTATAAAACTCAATGATGTTTATTTTGAAAAGTCCATTATACATCATGTGAGCAATAAACATTCCTTACATCTCAAGAATTATAATTATGATAAAATATAAAATCATCCTTTTCATTCCATTTCCGAGTGAACGATATATATAAGACGACCGCTTAATATCGCATTTCCAAATATTTTCACACCGATCCCTAATTCTCGCCGGCGAAGTTGGCGAAACCATCGAATTCCCCATACAACCGCTATACCACCGTCACGCCCACAACGTCGAGCAGCACATTATTAAACTTGGTCTAACCGCCCAAGATGCCGCTTCCGCGGAGTTCCTTGTCAAAATCCACGACCCGGATCGAAGCTTTCTACCCTCGATAAGCCGCCGGCGGGCGCATAGACGCAGATTCAGCTCGGCGACTTTACGGCGAAACACCTGTTGGCCACTCCCAGACGCGAGGGAATATTAATTAGCAGGTTAAGAATGATCCTTCGACTGCGCACGAGGCTAGGTTATGAATATTTCAGCGTGCGAAGGAGCCCGTCGCTATAACTAACCCAATTCGGAGGAGAGGAGATGCGCGCGTGTGTCTCCGCCTCCTCCTACTCCTCCATCCTTCCAAGCGTCGTCGTCGTCGGCGGCGGCAGCACATCGCGGTTCTAATCCTTCGCTAAGTCTTTGCCCGCCTTGAAATTGCCAACTATCGCGGCGGCAAAGTTCGCGAAGAGAGGTCGGGAGAGAAAGAGAGAGGTAGATATAGGGAGTATAAGCCTGGCATATATCGAGGGATAATCGACTTTCGCTTTCGTTATTTATCGATACGGCTCTTGGTTCTTTGCTAGATTTAGTCGAGTTGCAGAAAAGGAGAGAAAAAATTAATGGGTCGACGATTGGAAGATTAATTATTCGTGGGAGAATAAAACTCGATCACGACTAGCGAAGATTTGACGGTTGTTTTAGATGTGGAATATATGCTTGTGTTCTTTATTTTTAGAGAATAATTTTTTGAAGAGAATATTTATTTGTTCTTTGGCATAACTCTTTTTTGCCAGAGATTATTCACACGCATTCGTGAAAAATTTATTTTAAAAAACATAACGCTGGAAAACCAATATTTCTCTTACTTTTTCCACTGTTTTCTATATACACGCAAATCTGATTTCAAGTTATAATTTACGAGGATTTTGTTTTCATTTATGTACACTTTCGCATTTCGTTCAGAAAATACATTATTAATTCTGCGAAAATAGTATAAAAGTTCGTTAATTCAAAAGGTATGTAAAATTAAATAACTTTTTGAAATAATATAATGACAACTGAATTAAAAATAGTAGCTTTAAAAGTTCTATTCCATGCTTTATTTTATTAAATTCTTGTTATCTTGCCAATCCTATTATTTGTACTAATTGTAATCATTAATATTCATTTTACTTACATTCAAAATATTAAACATTCGATTACGATTAATTATAAGACAAGTTTTAAAAAACATATTAGATCACCCAATGACTATTTAGTTTTCACTAGTTTTGGGACAAATTTTGATAAAAATTTAAATCAAAGTTTTTCTGCATCCAGATGAAAAAGAAAGGAGAAAATACGGACTATTGTACATTATTGACAATGAAAAATCAAATACCGAATAATATCGTCTTCAATATGCATATATCTTCCATTTTATAGTACAATTGAAAAAACTCGTGAATTTTCAGAAAATTATTTATGCAAAACCACTGTATAAAGCATTTCGCGTAGATATATAGGACACGACTAATAATAAACTAGAACTGTACAAACAAGTAAAGATCATTAGGCTAATATTGCAAAGAGAGTAAATTAAGGCGCACGCATCCCAAAACATAACTATGCAAAAAAGAATCGCTATACGAACCCTTCTGAATGGTAAATTAGAGCGGGAAATCAAGTCGATCTGAATCTACATTGTATGCGAACTGGAACAATCATTTAATCCCCGGCGAAATCTCATTCATCAGAAATCCAGCACAATGATACGCGAAGTATCCTCTTCCAGCCACTTCTCTCACCCTCTCGCTCCCATCTCTCCCTCTCACTACTATAAATTCCAAATCAATTCCGTGATCGCCTCTCCCCCTCCACTTAGTATTCCAAAAGAAGTCGACGGGGAAAAAAAGAAAAACAACGAAAAACAGAGTGCACGCCTAGCGAAGACTTAGTGTGCGGATACCGGAGGGTGAGGGAGAGAACGAGAGGGAATGAGTAGCAGCGTCAGAGACAGGCAGATATAGAGACAAAATGTCGAAACGTAAGAGAGAGAGAGAGAAAGAGAGCGAGGAGTGTAGAGGAGAAAAAGCGAGACAGAGTAAACGAGGCTGCCGCCGTCGGTGCCACCACCACCATCACCACCAGCGTATACGGGAAAAACTCTTTTAAGAGTCGCTCGTTCGGCGTCAAGCCGTGGCAAATCGAAAAACGTCGAAATTCTACCACCCCCTCTTGCCTCGCTAAAACTTTTCCCGCGTCGCGCTCGAGACGCGACAGTCTCTCTCCTTCGCTCCCTCTCTTCCCACCCTCTCCACCCCCCAATATATACACATACACAATGCAGACGAGAGAGAGAGACGTCGAGTGATTGCGTTGATTCGATCTCGCGTGTGCGCGCACACGCCATAGCACCCCGCCGGATAAGCTATCGCGGTGCGTGTATATCGGTCTTATATCTATATATCGCAAGAAAAGAGAGAGAGAGCGCGTGATGATACGGCAAAAGCAGTTTTCCTTTTTCCGAGGCACCCCCTCCGCGTGACGGGCTGCTTTTTCTCGGCTCCGAGCCACGCTGCTCCCCCCACCGCCCTTCTCATGAATATACACGCGACTATACGCCGGCCGCCAGTTGCAGTGAGCCCGACGTTCAGTGCCATGATACGCGAGTTTGGTGTGAGGGGGGTGGTAGTGTTAGCAGGACGTTGGGATGGCAGGAAAGGTGGGGGGAGTTGTATGTATAGGGTATTTTCATGTCACTCGCCTGACAATTTCGAAGATGCGCGAGTGAAAAATTGGAGGAGGTAGAAGAAGCATTTTTTAACATAGAATGAAACATTTCTTTTGCGATGGCGGCGGTTTGTAGATGAAAAATGGTAACAGTAAAAAGTCAAAGTTTATTTTTTACTCGCGTCGGTGAATTCCGCGCTGAATAGTTGGAATTTTCATTCAAAATAATATGGTCTTTTATAGGATTAATATTTAATACAATTTATTATTCACGTTACTTTATACGTGACAATATTGCTATGCGTACGAATTACACCAAAGGATTCCCGAACAATTTATCTTCATAATTATTTAGTTCGTAAAATAAATTCAATTAACGATGAACAAAAAGGCAATGTGTTAATAAACGATACAAATAAACTAAAAGAAATTTTAATTGGCTATAAAAATTAAAAATCAATAATTTTTATATTTATAAATAATACCATCGAAAATTTCTGCAAAATAAACATATTGAACTCGGATAAAATATAAACGTTTTTACTCGCGGAGTGTGTAACCCAATTAAAGCTGTTTCCTTTCGAAATCTCTGCTTATAGCATTTCCCAATCAAACAAACGAGACCTCGACAATTTATATCTTACTAAACAGCATCCCGCCAAACGAAAGCACAAAGCCCGCTGTTTAGATACCGCCCCCGGGGGAAAAAAAACTTCTCGTTACACAAATCAAGCGTGCCGCAAAGTAGTTCACATTACACTCTCCCCCTCCTAAAGCGCATCACTTTCTCTCTCACTCTCACTGCCGAACGCGTGCGGGCGAGAAATAGACGGGAGCAGGGGACACGCGCGCTCAGGGAAAAAGAGAATGCGACGAGTAGGAAGAAGAAACGCGTGTATGTGTGTGTGTGCTGCAGGCGTTGGTAGTATAGTGGGAGAAGGGTCACCCAGCGATCGAGATAGGCCTGAGCGCTCGCTCGCTCGCTCGCTCGTATGTATTTTCAACCTCTTTCCCTTCTGTGTAGGCGTTGCTTCGCTGTCTCTCTCTCTCCCTCTCGTATGCGTGCGCGCGCTCGCGTTTAACTTACGCACTTATAGTGGGGACGAGAGACGACGACTACTCTCGTGTCTTCGGTTTTGGGGTTTTAGAGTTAGTTTCACGTTAGCCTCGCGGCGCAACACACTCACGCGCGCGCGTATATATATGAAAGAGCCTATATTTGTACGCTCAAATGCCGGCCGAAAGCGCGCTGTTCCGCCAGAAAAGCTGACGTTTTTATTTCCGCCGAGTGATTCATCGCCGACTTAAGGCAGCAGCAGCAGCGCTCGCGCGGAAAACTTTCGCTTCTCTGTGTGTGTATGTGCGTGTACTCGCACACGCGGATTTGTGCGGAAAATCTGCCGCAAAGTTCCGCTCAGCGTGCCGGCAAATAAGGGAATGCCTCGAAGAAGCCGGCTGAGCAGGTGCACGCGGTGGAGTGACAGTAGTGTGGGCGCCAGGGGTGGCGCGCATACGTGCGCTGCCGACAAAAGTGTATGTTTATAAGTGATAGGCGCGAGATAGAAGAAACGTGTGCGCCGGGAAGTTGAAGGGAGCAAAGTGCGCGCCGGCAACTTTCCCGACTGCGGGATTTGATCGATTGTCGAAAGTCTGCGCGGAATTGCTGCGGATGAATGCAGAGAGTTACAAATTCGAATGTTTTAAGCGATTTTCGAGCAGATTTTATATAATTATCAACCGGATAACAAAAAAATATATATACAGATTTTTCTATACAATAATAACGAGGGGAGGTGTATAAGCAAGTTGGAAAGGTGAGAAAAAGCTCACTCGCTCAAAGACTTTGTGCTTATATACGGCTGATTGTTACGCGGTGACGTTTCCGCTGTGGACCATACGCGAGAGAGCCGGGGCATAACAACTCCAAGTTTTCCACATACAGTACCAGGGTCACGCATGGCGGAGCTCGCCTCATCAGTGGGATTACAAGTCTTTGTCGCGTTTCTTTTTCTTTCTCGCGCGCGCTCACAAAGCCATCGGTCAAAGTGAGAGCGAAATAGCGAGAGGGAAAGAGAGAGAGAGAGAGAAAAAGACCGCGAAAGTCACCGCAACAACTTGACGACAGAGAGGGAGAAAGAGAGAGAACGAACCTACGAGAGCCACTGAAAAAAACCAAGCCAGCCGACAGACACAAACGAGGAACTTCGCAGCAAAACTGGCGGCGGCGACAAAGGCTTTTTCGCCCACCCCCTTGTACGTGTGTATGTGACGTGCGCGTGGGAGGTCCAAAATCGCGACTCTACGCTGTGGCGGCTTGGCAAAAAAGGCCGGCTTGTTTGGCAATCAAAAGAAAAGAGAAAGAGGAAGCACGTATACTATCGTGGCGGCGGTAATAACAAGAGCGCTGACAAGAGACAGATCTCCACAAGTTCGCTTATATACACACACACGTATACCTACCCTCGTCGTGTCAAAATCAAGCCGCAGAAAAGTCGACGATATATCAACGCTATACACATGTATATACGCTCTCCCGTATAGTTTCTGTGCGAAGCGTCATTCACGCGCGGTCAGTGCACGTCGACGTTGACGCTGCATGCAGCACCGCATTTATCGCAAGCGCCGCATGTGTGTATGACCGTTGCGGCGGTCTCGCGGGAAAATCGAAGCGCGACACTGTGGCCGGTCAAAAGAGCATCAGCGTTGTATGCGCGCGCCAACCGATATATATACACACGCCGCCGGTGTACACGCGCTGCAGGTATATATATAGTAGTGGATAAAGAGAAAGGGAGTGAGGGTGGACGGCAAGAGGAAAAAAAGCGAGAGCGGAGCCATTGAATGACGCGGTTTTTGTGTCGTTGATGCGTCGAAGTGAGTTGTGTAGTGCGCCGTGTCAAACTTTCGCACTTCCGACTACTCGCGAGCGTTTTTAACGTCCCATTGACTCTTTGATGTGACGCGAAGTGCGAGCTGATCGCATATAGTGTTGTTGTTGTTGTTGTTATCGACGTTTGATATTGTTTTGTCGTGGTTTTTATGAACTTCCGCGGTGCTTTTTTCACCACGATTGTCAAGATATACACACTGACATTGTTATGATATTCAAGATAACCGGTGAAATGAAAAATTAACACTTTCATTATATTGGTTAATAGAAACTTTGTATAAACATTCGGACCCTGCATCAAAGGCCGCAACCGAAGGTATTCTGATCTGCAAGAGCCTATCTCAGGGGGTTCGAATCACGGTGAAAAAGCGCGCGATCGACAGTGAAATCGCGCGTCACAGCCGGCTGTCTCGTCCCTTTGATCGCGCGGCCTCATTAGAAGACACAGACGGAAGTAGCTGCAGCACGCCGGCGAGTTGGTTCACCCTCTGCTATCTCACCCACGTGGACTAAAACCAGCTTGTCTGTGTGTCTGTGTATATACCGATGTCGAGCGAGCGATCGCGTTGGTGGTCGGGTCGCGTACGCTGCCGGCAGCACGCTGACACCTGACGTGCATCATCCGCGAGCGCTCTTTCGCACGTGCACATATAGCTTGCGCGCGCGCACACTCACTCGTATCTATATATATATCTGTATACACAGATATATAGGTATACATACATAGAGAGGAGGTACAGAGAGCAAAATGCGACGCACGTCGTGGTTTGTGTTTCTCTCGAGTCTGCTGACGCTGCTGACGGCCGTGGAAGCCGGTAGAGGTGGGCGAGGCAGAGGAGGAGGAGGAGGTGGTAACAACGGCAGCGAGGGGCCCTCCGACAGCCAGAACAAAGGTGAGCCATTACCGCACTTCGTTTCTCTCTCCGCGCCAGCGCGGCTCCTTCTTTCTCCTTTTTCCTCCGCGCTGATAATGGAGTCGAATGAGGTATGCGACGCGGGTGTTGATGGCGATGACACTTTGGCGAATTGACGAGGCGAGATAGGGAAGAGTGAGAGAGGGAGGGAGAAAGCGAGCTTGTCTCTTTATCTGCGAGCTATAGGCGAGAGAGAGGGATGGGCTCGTAGATTTCTGGAATGATAAATGAAGGGATTTTAAGGGAGCGAGGGGGTGGGAGATGCGCGAAGAGGAGGAGGATGGCTCTGGTGATCGAGCGTGCTAGACCCGCGCGAGCTACCTAGATGGACTCTATGAGTTATGGAAGGGTTTTGAATAAATTAAAATTTAATTCGTCGCGGTGCGTGCGGACGCTTTATCGATGGTATAATGGACGCGGATTGCGATGACAGGATTAATTTCTGAGGAGGATGAAAGTTCGATGGTTCGTGGAATTCGCGTCGGTGATATTATATAGTGTTTTATTTGCTGTTGTTATATTTGTGAAACGTGATCGGAAATAATAAACTGCAATAATGCGTCTTGACAGTTGGGCGAAATTTATGCTATAAACATTTTTGTTGTGTTTGTTTCTTTTGAGAATTAAAAATAACGCAGTTCTTTCAACTCAGAAGTTGTGATGGTTTAAAGTTCAGCGGCGAAAATACGCTTTTGAATATAGCGAAAATCCACAGTTTTAGTCTTTGCATTCATTTGCGGACTTTCGTAGCAGAAACTTTATTAAACATTTACTTGAAATAAAGCTAAAAACTTGGTTAATTTGAGTATGTTAAAGCATAATTAGAACGTACGCTGAGAAAATTTTATTATTCGATCCAAAAAGATATTATTTTGTTGTAAAAATTCCAAGTAAAATAGTATCACGTTTAACTTCAATTTGTTAAACTACAGTATTGTGACTTTAGTCATATTATTATTATTATTATTATATCCGGAGACATTTCAAAGTTGAGCCTGAATCTGTGATCCAAAAGTAGGTCACTCTCCTAGTTGGTTATTTAATAATTTAACCCAGATTATATGATAAAGTGAGTAAAAGAACATTTTAAATTCAAGCGTCTTACGTTGTAATAGCATTATAATTTAATTCTATTTTAAGGAAAACTTTTCATGGCCTAGCACTTTTTGTCTTATAGCTTTATAGACTTATGTTTTGGATTACGTTAGTTACATAATATATAGTCACAAAAAACAATCACCGCAAGCTTTAATAAATTAAAATGAATCATTAGGTTGGGTAAAAAAGAAACATATACAATTAGAATTACGCCCAACGTTTTTTCGTAACGAGCATTACCACGCACGAAAAACTAAGATTTAGGAAGTCATCAGTTTAACGCTTCCACATGTTATGTGTTTTTTTCCCCCCGTAGGGGAGTTCCCCCACAAAAACTCGTGATCACTTGAACCCCTCACTGTTTTGACTCCACCCCCCGTTTCTTCGCGCTCTAATAGTCGACTGCCACACCAAGTGGCAAGTACAGTACCTATATGTGCAACAAAGAAAGAAACATTTCAAGCGCTCTTGTGTTATATATACAGAAAAACAAAAAAATTGGAAGCGTCATTCATGAAAGAGCAAATAAGTCAAGTATTTTGGATTATTATTTTTTATGATGAATACGGGAAGACTTTAGATTTATGTTGACTTTCTGAATATAGAAATAGAAGCCCGAGTTGGCTCAGCTCATTGAATACGCATACAATATGCTTTTCACAGTCGTCGACGAGAGAAAAAAAATTCTATGCCCCGCGCGTGGTATGTTTTCTTTTCTGCCAGAAATACAAGTCACTATTAACATATCCACAATAAAACGCCATTTCACAGAGTTCCTCTCGCACCGAGGCAAAAACCATTTTCATTTCGAAGCGACCGATTCGTTATTTCGCGCCGAGAGTAGTCAATAAACCTAAAACGGTCCTTTTCTAGAGGCCAATATTTTTTCTTTCCCCTCTTTTTTCGTGTCTTTTCGTCAATAGTGAAAAAACCTATGGATGCTGGCGCGCATTACTCTCTTTCGCAACGAAAGACCGACGGCGAACGAAGGAGGAAAAAAAAGCTTCGAAAAACAAGCTCTGAAAAAGCGCACTTTGTTGTTATTTATCGAGCAGCACGGCTAGAGTACGCACAAAAATCCCAGATGCACATCAGCTTCCGCGGCCCTTTGTCGCGCCGACGAAGCATTGATTATGAGTTTAGTAATCATTCGAAGTGCTATTTCCAATTTCATCGGATGCGTTTATATATATATATATATATATAGAAACGGGACTGTAACGAGGACGCGATGTCACGCGGAGAGGCAACGTCAACGACAACGCGGAGGAAGTTTTAGGTACGGGAGAGGGCATACGGTATCCCTGATAGAGTCGTTGTTGCACTCCCGCACTAGCACTCTCACACACATCTACACTGACAGGCCCAACGCCAACAACGAGAAAAATGGCCATTAGTTTGATTAACCGTCAGCGTTTTTTACGCTTCGCTATGCTGCGATTTGTCGATTTTCATCCGCGTCCGAACTAAAAAAAAAAGAGAACTCGCGCGGCCGTCGGTATATATACAAGACAAAGAATTTCCGCAGCCGCGCGCTCTCGTGTGAGCTGGATTTATGTAGAGACAGAGAGCGAGAGAGGGATGCGAGCGCGCACACGAACCGATGCACAGCGCGCGGAAACGTTAAATCTAGCAGTCGAGCGCTTAGGCGCCAGCGTAAATTGATTGACTTGCTTTGATCTGCGCGCTCAAGCTCTCCCCCTCTCTCTTTGTGAGTAGTTGGACGGCACCCGGTGACGAGCTGACCTGGTGTTGACGCTGTGTGCCGAGCGTTGTGGGTGGCGGAAGTTTTATATACGCCCGCGCGCACTCGTTAAATTCTTTCCGGCTAATTCGGAGCGGCTGTTTATTAATGTGGCGCGGCGACAGGGTCGCCTTAGTAATTTGCGTTATTATTTATGGAGGGTTATCATTTAAAGGGGAGGCGGCGCGGGCTCTCGCCTTTGATCCGCGGTTCGGGTCAAAGGATCTCTGTGGAATATGACGGTTTTTGGGAAAAATGAAGGGGATAATATGTGCTTTTGCTGCATCGAACCGAATCGGAATTAATCGGCAGCTTTCGCAGAATTTAACGGTGTTATATATATATGCGAGATGTGCGATTGGGGTAATTAAAGTTAAAATCCATTCGTGAAATTTCATCTTAATTTATGAATCTCATACAATGAAAAGCCAAAATTATGATAAAATATTTGTAAATTCTGCAAATGGAAATTACTGGACTTTATTAATAATAGTAATTTAACCGAAATCAAGGCGTTGAACTAGTTTTTTTAATGAATTCGTATAAATTAATCGTATAAAGTTGTATGAACATTCCCAATGATTTTTGGAACATTAATTTCATTTTCAAATGAATTTCAAGCATATTAGGTTTATTCTGCGCAACAATGCGTTGAGTTTTCGATATTGGATATACGTTGCAACAGTACCATCATGGATTATTTATCAGTTAATTTATAAATTCTACGGTTAATGCTCACCAGTATGTGTTCACTTGTTCACTGAGTTGAAAACCATAAAAACGATTTTTTCGCATTTTAAAGTGCGCGTAAACTTAAATATTTTCAGCAGTTCTTGTAAAATTTCATGTTCGACATAAAATATTATGCCTTAAATTGTAAATAAGAGGGGCCGACGTATACTCGGGTTTTTGCATATTCTATGTTTTTTTAAATTAATTTCACATTTATTTATACATTTTTGCAAAAATAATTGACATTTATTCAAAAGTTCAAGAAATTTGGAATCAATATTTACTGCTTAATCTATAAATATTAAGAATATCTCTTTATATATTCGGGCACATCCTTAATTGATCATTCACTGGTGCATTGATCCTATTTCGTGTGCGATATAAATAATGAATTTGTTGAATTATTTTAATTCATCAGTCAACCTAGCTTGTTAATAATTATTAATTTTGCGAAACGTTTTGATAAAACATTAATTATAAACGTGTTAATAAAATTTATTCACAACGTGTAATTTCCTTCGAATGAGGCACAAAACAAGCATGTCCGCTAGTGAATCAAAGTTCGGATAATTAAATAGTGATTCACGCCCTATATACGAAAAGTCAGGCGTTCGAACCTCTGCGGCTTTCGGCCGGCATTCGCGCGCGCTCTACCGCTCGTATATTTATCTATTGCCCAAAGTCGTAAGGCTGGAAATAGGAGAAGGCGAAATGGGTCCCCGCGCTTTACGTGCCGGCTCCGGGGTTATATTTGGAGCCGTGTGTGTGCCCATAGCGCGGCTTGCCGACAAAAGCGCGCGAGAGAGAGAGAGAGACACTAAATATTTCATATAACTATACAAACATACACACACAGAGGCGCATTCACGGAGAGACCGAGCGAACGAGGAATGTTAAGAGGCGCCCCCGAGTGATGAATGTGTGTGTTCTGCCTCGGCTTGCTTTCTCCGCGGCCGATTGTCGACGTAAACAGAAATTATAACAAGCATATCATTGATGGCCGGCGTTAAGCGAAAATAAACTTGATTATAGCTATAGGAATCTCAAGGCAACTCCGCGCACACTCACACACACCTCATTTTTCTCTTAGCTATTTGCGTGTATTAATAGCCGCTACCGTTCAAAGTTCTAATTTTAATTCGCGCGCTCGGGAGTTTATTTCTTTTTGCCGAGCGAAAATAGATTAAAGGTACCTATATCGCGTGAAAAATGTTCGCAAGCTGCGGAATTAAATTATATCTGAGAGATGTGTTGGTATTGTGAAATTTATTTGGGAATGTGTGTTGCGTTGTATTGATGTACGATTTTTCTGGGCTGAGAATTTTTTTTTATTTAAACATAGTACGAATCATATTTCGCATGTGAATTTTATTGAGACCTATCGAAACATTTTTCGATAACGATGGAATATATACGCATGAATATATTCTAGAGACGAAAATTGATCGTTGTTTTCTGAGAAGTTATTACCTCCATAGCGGCGAAATATTGAAAGTTATATGATAGCGTGTACAATATTTAGAGAATAAACTAACTTAAAATATTTGAACTACCGAAGTTAGCAATTTTCGTTCTATCGTCAATATTTTGTTACCTTTTTAGTTATAATTTTCAAAAAATTTCATTATTTCGAGATTCCAATAACATGAAACACGATGCAAAATATTTTAAAAGTTTTATTATTATAAAGCGTTATTTTAAAAACTTATGAATTTTTTTATAGATTTGGTTATACGAGGTTAATTTAAAGTGATGTTGATAAAATTTATTTTTGAATTGTGGGGTATAGTAGGGAGCGATATACATTATTACAGCGGAATGCTACGAGAGTCACAAGGTGCGGCATAACTTGTACATTCTTATTCAGATCGCGCTGATGGCAAGTCTTTAGCACGTGAGCTCGAAACGAGGTAATACATCTAAAAGATACAAGTCAGCAATATGTTGGAGTGTTTTATGGAGTTTTTCGCGGAAAGGAATTAAAGTTCGAGTTTCGAGAAGGGGAATACGGCGTGAAAATGATAAATTGTAATTGAAGTTAACAAAATTTCAAATTCCCCTCTCATAATTTATGAACAGAATTATTATATAGAGTAACATTTGTTCTTAACATTTACGTATAAACTTACGCTCCATTTTCAGCGCAACGAGGGCACGTTTACACGCACTATTATTATCATCGCAACCGTGCGCGCTTCTTAATTTTAGATCCAACTCAAGTACAGATCCATCCATCCTCGAATACACACATCTATGCATAACATCTGCATAAATTTTCATACGAATAGTCGAAGCCTCTTCTCCCTCCCTCCCGCTCTCATGCGCATATTCGTGCTTGCGCCTGTTTGCACTTGATAAACTCGCGCTTGTTTAACGATTTTTTTACACGCCAGCAAGTTATTCAAAAATAAAAAAGAGAGATAGAAATAAAAGCGTGCACAAAAATTGCGGTCCATTCATCTATACATCGATTCTGTTGAACCATATATATATACAGCGCCGAAATATCGCGCAATCTCTTCCGCGTCGAAGCATCGAACGCGAGCGTGCGATATAGCTCTCTCGCACCGTTTATCATGGCGGAATGCGCGCCTTTCAAGTCGCGTCCCTTCGCAATGGCATCCGGCGCGCGCCGAATCCGAGCTCTCGAAATATCCGCTTTAATGTAAGGCGCGCTGTGTTTTGAGAGAGTATAAGAGGGAGAGAGAGTAGAGTAGAGGAGGAGGTTATAAGGGACTAAGCGCGTTTGCGCCGCGCGCGTGAGCTTTGATCAAAGTTCAAGTGAATCAAGGCGGCGCAAAGTCTTGTTTAGGGATAGGGTTGGCCGGCTCTTTCAGAGGGGAGAGAGGGTCGGGGCATTAGGATTTATTGGCTATGGGACGGATGTTTATGGAATATATTAAAGGTGAGGAGATTGTATTTTTAGAGGGGATGAAGTGCTTCTTTGGAGTTCTTTCGTCGAATTTTAAATTTCATTTGATTTGGTGCGTGAAAGTGTATTTCCTTGAATTGCTTCCTTTTATTCTAAGAAACAGAAAATTAAATTACATCGCTCGAGATAGGATTCCATTTGGAGAAAGTTGATTTTCTTTTGTGTTACAGTAATCTTCATATTTTTGAGTTTCATTTTTTAGATTTCTCATATTGCAAAAGTAATATTGCTCATAAACGCTTTGACAGAGAATTTCTTTCTGGCTAAATTAAATCCTCGAATTCCATCTTATAAATACTATTTCGATGTAATGTCGAATCGAAGTTGAATGGAAGTATTGTTATACTATTATTGTATATTTTCAATTTATAAACAAAATACAAGCCAGTGTGTGAGATACTCTCTTTATTAATTTCTATAGTTAACGAGAAAGCTGATTTCCTTTGTTTCATGATAACTTTAGTAAAATTAATTTAATCACTATGAAATTTATTGAAGAGATAGAGTTTGTATCTATATTGGATGAGTTTTGAGAGGTTGAGTTTCCTTATTTTCAGTTCTTTTTTTGCACTGCAATATATTCAAACAGAGAGGGGACCAGCTTAAGTCGTAAAAACAGAAAATTAGTTATATCTTGTAAAAATATATAAACTGATTTTCTATTAATGTAATTTTTCATACTTAGGTAGGTGAATTATAGATCAATTTAATACTTTAAAGTAGCCCATTTTCATTAGTCTACTATAGCTCAGTGTGGAAAACCTTGAGTTATACAGAATTCGTAAACCTTTGCCCGCGTATAAGAAATTTAAACATTTTCACTCAATATAGTAAGCCCGTTCGTTCGGTTTTGTTTCAAAGCACAACAAACAAATTATTAATTTTTTGTAGTTATAAGCAAAATGTAGAAACGGAATAATCAATACCTTTATAATATATGAATGATAACTTGACGTAGTTCGTCAAATAATCAGTATCTCGTAACCGAACCGACATTAAAAAGTTGATGAGACTATTGTTCTTGTTGAAACTTGAGTGCTAAATTGTAATGAAAATATTCCTTTGTCAATGGCATAGTTTTCGTAGGGATGAGTGCACATAGAAAATAAGAAATTTGTTTGAATCCTGTACGCGAATCGTCATCAGTTTTCTTAAATCATGGATATGCAAAGTATTTATTTTAGATCTTTATTAAGTATAGTGATCGATCTTATAAAAAGTTTATTTTTCAAGTATTTTGAAGACGATTAAGTTTATTACTGCCGAGACTTGTTCCACAGACTATATGTATTTACGAAACTAAAAGAAAGTTTGGCGAAGGAAAAGTACTTATTTATTCAATGCTTGTTAAACTAACTTCATATTCTTTGTTAAGAAGCTTCAAAATTTTCATTCAACTATATAATTAATGAGATCATCTTTTGTGGTGGTGATGTACGTGTTTATTAAAGGCTATATAGAAAACTATTTGAATTGTAATACATTTTAACTAAAACCAACAACCGGCACTTACTTTTCCAATTATTTTTTTAAGCAAACACATTAAAATCTGAATTAAAATGCATACATCTTCTGTAATAAAAGCTCGGTTCCGCACAACTTTTTACATTCTGTATTATACAACGCGACAGGTATGCGCGGATCGCATTAAACGTTTTATGGCCACGAATAAAGTGTACATGATACACTTTGCCAAGTTTTCATGCGTACACACAGGCCTGCCGGGCTAAATGCATAGCATATGAGGTGATAAAAATTCATAACGTATATTTGCAATGTATCAAGAACAAAGAATAAATATCAATGGCTGCGTCGATACATTATTTATTAATTACCTGAGCACGTAAATTTCATTACAGCAAAAGTTAAATTTTCACTTTTGCCTTTATAAATTCATTGTCAGACATATATATCAATACATAATTGAAGAGAATTTTCTGATTAAAATTTCTTATTTGAAATACTCCGTAATTTCACAAATAAAGTTATTCTTTTGCGTCAATAAAAATCTTTTAATTGTCTAGCAGAAATGTCACATAACTCCATTTTTTTTCTTTTCTTTTCTTTTTTTTAAGAAAAATTATATTCATATCTGCGAAAACCACTATCAAACAACTAGAACACAACACAGAAAATAAAAGCCCCGCCAGTAAATAAATGTAAATAGCGTCAAGTACTGAGATCGCACAAAGTACATAATCTCATGATTAATTATCTCCCAGGCAAGTTCGCTCCGGGGGCGCTCTTCCTTTTTTCAGCGGCGCGGAAACTCCTTTATCACGCTCGCGCTCGCAAGCGCGCAAGTATCACGCCGCGCCAGCGTTGCGTGTTATCTCGATCCTACCGCGCGCTGCAGCAGTGGTGCGCGCTCGAGACGAGACGCACTTTATACGACCCGCCATGAAACTACCAGAGCCATGAGGGGAGGGAGGGAGGTCCACGGGGCTAGGGGGATGACCGTTTTCCATGGTAATTTCATCGATGACTTTTCCCGCTGTCGCCGTGTTTTATTGCCCAGGATCCATCATCCCAGCCCGCGTCCAAGCACCTCCTACTCTTCCTCAAGATGAGCTTCCCCTCGTGTCCCCGACCTCCCAGCACGACACTTGTTTCTCCGTGATTAACTCCGAGAGGCGTTTTCCTTGTAGTGCGCGCTGCCGAGCTGTTATTTTTATACGCGCAGCAAGCGAGGGGAAAGTTTTTCCGAGGTTTCATGTTTGCTTTGTGCACCCACCCGGTGACTTTTAATTGCGTCTGTCTGTATAGCGACGTGTTGATTCACAGCGCCGTTCGGTTTATCGATGTGTTTGGATGATGATGCGCTCGCGCGTGAATGTATGTGCAGTTGCTGATGCAGTGCGATCAAAGGATTGGAAATCGCAAGGTAAGAAATACGTGCGCTAGAAGTAAGGCGATGCTGTTAATAACTGTTTTCTTAATCCATCGATATTACGAGCAATTTTAGAGTCAATATTTACGCTTATAAATTGCTATCGAGTTCTGTGATACAGCAGGTTGAATCCAAGTTTGATTGAGAATAAAAAGTAGTTATAAATGTCTATAATAAAGTTACTTAACGATGTTTTGATAATAAAGTTAATTATAAATGATTATTCTTCATTTTTATACAACAATTAATAATAATAAGATATGTATATTGTTGCGTCATAAAGATTTATACAAATACTGAAATTTCGTATATCAAAAACTAAACGAATATTGAAGTTAATTTTACACACGAATGGCAATGATAGCGTGTGTCGTATACTAGGATGCCTACAGATTTCAAACTAATACATGAACCCGTACCCGAGAAATTGTGTTTTGAAAAAAATATGAAAAAATTCACCTACGGATATATCCAACCAATCTATCAAATTTATATGCAAAACTATCGTTTTTTAAAATTTCAAAGCAATGGCACAAATTTTACAACATTTATCGTTAGATATAGAAACACGATTTTGTTTCTATCAATAATTTTTTTATTAAAAAAAAGAGAGTTATATTCGTTTTTAAGTGCCTTGATAGGCTGTAAATTTTTATTATATGCCGACGACTTAAATATTATTACTAAAATTACCTTCGACAACAATGCTAAATGTTTACAAGTAGCTAGCGCCTAACGAAGTAGCCAAGTGCTTATCTCAAAATGGGTTTAAATATTCATCCAAATGCAATATAATATCTTTTTACAGATGCCCGTCTTGTTTTTCTTATGATTACTTAATCGGTAGTCTGAAGGTAGTCTTGGAGTAATTGTTCAATAATCACTTATCTTTCTGCAAACATGTTGATATGGCTATTTCAAAAGCATTAAAAATGCTATGTTTTATACTTAGGAACATGAAATCGTTCAAGAATGCGTCTTTTTTAATAACATTATATAGAAGTTTAGTGTTGCCTAAGATTTTATTCGGGTCTTTGATCTGGTCTCCCTATCAGGGTTATCTTACGAGTCTACTCTGCCGTACAAATGAAGAAAGGCGCTATCTATACAAAAGGCAGTTATGGCTTTTCTTCATTTGTACGGCAGAACTGAAATCGGTTCAACATAAGTTCGCGCTACATTTGTCTTATAAATTCTTTGTGCTAATAAGTAGATTCGACCATAACTGTAGTTCGATATCGAAACAAGTTGGTTTATTTTCAATCAAATCTACTCATTGTTTCATTGAGGCCGTTTTTATGTACAAAATTTTTAACCTCTGCTATTAAACATCCAGCCCTAGCTGATTTATTTATATTAAAAGTGCAACTCTACTCAGTTAGGCACTTTAGAGTATCTAGATTTAACTATCCCACTTTTAGCTTGCGAATAGAAATTTGAATCCATTGAGAATTAATGTATCTGAAATTACATCAATATCGAATTTCAAAAATGTTTTTAAACCGCTTTGACTACAATTCTATTAAAACGACTGTAATCAATTTTGTCCTTTTAATCATGTGGTTAAAGGTTTATGTCAGTAAATGTATTAAAAATAAAATAAAATAAAATAGCAGTCGCTATATCTGCCTGTAACAATATGTCCACCCTCCATTCCCGAAAATTTACGTAATTTCCGCGCACCTCCGCACGATCGCTGTGATGCCCGTTAAATATTAAGCGTGCAACGTACGCTGATGGACAAGTTTCCATTAAAAAATTCAAATTCACCATGCAAGCCGCTCGCGCGTCCGCGTGAATATTTCACCTTCGCTCCTGTACATATATGCGCGCGTCGCCGCAGCACTAGAGAGTAGGAGTTTCCTTAAGATTGCACAACGCCTGCAAGACACCTGCTTAATTATACTCGTGGTTTACATCATGCTGACGTTGGCTCCACCGGAAGCCATGCGACAGCGTAACTGCCGCAAGCGCTGAATATTACCAAGCATTACTGTGTGAGCATGGAGCCATGGACAAACGCAAATTTTCCTAATAAAAGGACGAAATTTATTCGTAATAAAAGTGCCCGGGTAAACATGGGAAGGGGAACGTTAATAAAAGAGACGATTTAGCAAATTTAACGTTTTGCATAGTGCATGAATTTGATTAAAATTTTGTTACTTTACTTTAATCAATAGTTAATTTTCCATGAAATTTTGACTACCTTTAGCTATTATTTTTGGGGTTCGATTAGAATTCAAAAAATTCATTTTTTTCTGCAGACAATGAATAACCAAGCACGTGAATATTATCTTTTATGAAATTATTGATTTTTGAGTGCTTTCGAATCTCCGAAGTTTTTATGCAGCGTTCGCAGTTTTAAAGCATCTCATTCAATCATCAAGAATGCCATCGGGTATATATAACCTCATGCATATCCAAATTTCTCCACTCTATAAAAAAAGTGTAGGTCAGAATTTAATCTTGTATGAAAATAAAACATAATCGACCTCGGATACGACGACTCATGATGCGTGTTACGTGTATTTTATGAATTACGTTTTCATCAAAGAAAATCTATACCAAATAACCCTAACAACTTTAGTCTTTTTAACAAACTTTAAATGTAATTAAAAAACTTTTATGTAATACGCACTTTTATATTTTGAAAATGATTTTAAAAAGTAGCAATAACAAAAGGAAGCCATATTAGCAGCTATATATATGCAAATATTAACAGCATTTAGTTATTAAATCTTTTTTCATTTTATATACATATACCATGAAGTCAGCGGATTGTATATAAAGTGTTTTAAATTCCGAAAAATTCGCAATCCTTATAGGTCATGCGCACATATTCAGGATTTTACATATGCACGAGATTACTATTATATTAAAAACATTAAAACTTGGAGGCGGCCACGCGCCCAAATTCGCACGCTCCGCAGCATAATGCATGAAACTCGCAGCCCGCGGACCGCTACACAGCGCGCAACATAATTTAACAAACAAGTTTTACCGGCGCAATTTATTATGCTCAAAGCCATTACGGCGCATCCGCGCCAAGTCCGTATACCCGAGTATAGGGATTTTCTTACAGCTCCGTATAGCTCGCCGCGTGCGAATTGCAGCAGCCGCGGGGGACTTTCCAGCTCGAAAAAAAGCCCGGGGAAAAAAGGACCGAGGCGTTTAATCTGCTTCGATCTCGTTAGCTATCGCGCGCGTGCGCCAATTTGAACAAACAAATTGCCCCTGCGCAGCCGTGCCGACTCGGCTAATTTTGTACGATGGTACACACAAGGCGTCGTCGCCAGCGTATACGACCCCACGTCGTCTACTCCCAAAGAGATATACACACGGCGCGGCGGCGGCTGGGTAATTGCGCTCCTATAGAAATTTGCATAATTCGCAATTGAACGGATGGGATGGTATAGTGGGAGGCGCGTGCGGAGCTCTCTCGCGTATGTATATATACGCTTGTCCGACGCCTAAAGCCTATACTGCCTCATAATAAACGCGTTTAATTAATATCAAATCCCTTGGCCGGCGTAATCAAAGCCCGTCGCGCACGGTGCTTGCATATCCTAGGATATAATCGGAATCGAGCGATAACCGCCGATTAACCGTATATCCATTACGCTTGCTGCTCATGCATCCGTACAATACCTAGGTATACAGGTATATATATAGATATCACATGGCAGGAGGCGTTTGGAAAATGATTTAAAAAATCCACGAGCGCGCTATCTGTTTTCTAGGGCCATATCACTTGGAAACGGCCACGGCGCACGCGATAAAGCGGTCGCGAGTTACATGACACCAGAGTAGGCGCGCGCGCGCACGCATCATGCATAAACGCGCGCGTGCCGCCTCGCCGATCGTTCGTCCAGATATTGTCCAAGACAATGGATATTCGGCCACAAATTCGCTTCGACCGGCTTTGTTTACGCACGTATAATCGGCGCAACGGCTGCGGCACTGGCCGCGCGGTTATCGCGATTAGTCGCGCCGCGCTAGCTCGCGCTGCATGAACTACGGGACGACATTCGTTTCACAATCGGCCCGAGGATTGGAACAGGTTGCGAGCGAGCGTAGAGAGACGGGCGGGTGGGAGGGAAGGGGAAGAGTGTGCTCTATATGCCGAGCATCATCAAGTTCGGCCTCGAATCCATTCAGAATTCTCTAATCTCCGAGCTGGCGTTGCGTTTCCTGCGTACGCGCGCGTGGCCATTGTGCAGCCAAAGCCCCGATTACCTGCGCGAACTCGACGGACAGGCGTGTCAGAGCGTGGAAGGGATGAAGGGGTGAGGGGCTGGGGGGGGGCAAGGTAGGGCAGTAGTGGCTTTGCTACTATACTCTCCTCTCTTCTTGGGGGGGCTAATGCTGATTGCGGAATTGAAATGGAGATCTCTCGCTTTCGCGGACTCGGTCTATCCCTCCTGCGCGTAGCCTTTATCCATTGTACCTTTGTGTGTCTCTCTCTCTCTCTCGGCGCGGAGGCTTCTCCGAGGATTCTATTTCCTCGCGCTTGCCCGCTCGATTCATGCTAATTGCAATTTCGGTATAGGTATATGTGTGGGGTAGGACGGGGAGAGCGGTCGAGGCGTGATCTCTTTTGTACAAGTCAAGTAAACTTGCCCTTCGTGGCCCCGCGATCTATATGCATTAGCGTGAGATGTGGATAGCGACTTGTGAGTTAAAGAGTGATGAATTAGTAGCGTCAACATCTATACTTGAATATATTTGTTCGTTATTGCAGAAGGGAATTTCTAATGTTAAGTTGTTATAAAAATGAGCTTATATATGTACTTATCTCATATTACATGTTATGTAATTGTAATTGCTATTTGATAACATTTAAAATGTAATTTAACATACAGGTTATATGCTACAATATGGACGAACGCATATGAGATTATTGTCGCTTGTTCATATCTGGTAAAATGTCATTAATAACGAAAATCAGAAATTAAACCGCATATTACATTCGTGAAATTTCTGGCTCGTATTTATCACTTTGGTTTCTTGATAAACTTTATAAACAAGACGTAATAATACACATTTTCGGTATATTACTACGTAACGAAAGAATTTAATTTGAAATAGATTAGCCTAGTTGAGGCAAGAAAGAGAGAAAAAACATACAGTTTCAATAAAAGCTCACTTGATTTGCTAAGCATTAAAAATAACATTAATTTAGTCAAATACATACGAAGCTGAAAATGTAATCCAGTGAATTTCAGAGATTTAATTCAATAGCTATAATTCAACATCTAGTATAATTTTAATACCCTAATGCATACGCAGCAGATTGTAACAGACAGTTGGAATTTTAACTTTTAATTTTCGATATCCGCTGCAATATTTGAATTTCACAGTTCATTTTAACGTGAAATGAGATTTATTTATCTCAATTGGAAAATTGTACACAATTGCGCTCAGATATTAAATCCATTGAGCCTGTACATGTATTTGGGAATATGGTACACAGCGAACACGCAAATAATGCAAATAACGCATTATGTATTTTATAAAATGCAGTGCAACACGTGCCTATTCCAGTACATTTGAAATGCCGCACTTTAACGTTAAAATGTCGGAACATTAATTAACGTACGCAAAAGCCACTACAACTTATTTCAGTCATCTCTGATGACGAGTACTGCAAGCCTTTGCTGGAGTTGGAAAAAACCCGAGCGTGCGAATTCGCTGAATTTGGTCTCGCACCAACTCCGAATATAATAGTGTGCGCGTCGCCACCACTGCCCGAGGGACGACGTCCTGATGCACGTTTACGTGCACATCTTCCATCCGTCCTTCCGCGTGGACCGCAGTGCCGAGGACCGGGTCATAACCCTTTCCTCGCCACCTTGGGTCGAGCGCCATATTATCCTAAATCAGGAGCGCGGAAATGAGAATTAGGATGTAAAGAGCAGCGTAACCGACTTGGATGGACGACGTGGCAACGCGCGAACGTTGTAGTAGATGAGAAAGAGAGTCAGACTAGTGTAACCTGGCTTATTTTGAACAAGGGAAGCTTATTGATCTTTACTAATTCAAAGTGTTGGAGGAGGATGTCGTGCTTAATTTACACCTTTGTTGGGGCAATAATTAGGTCAGTGAAAATGTAATAGATGAATTAATTCAATGTAATGCGTTTCCAGGCAAACTGGAAATACCACAGTTGACTGTGAGTAAATATTAATGAAATATTAAAAGTAAAAATATGTACGATATGCCAGTAACAACGAAATCACCATTTCATGTCACGTTTTTGTGTAATCCATGATTAAACATTGAAAACCCCTGAGCCTCGCAGGGATTATCGAAATGCTAAAAGGATATGATAAGCGTATTTTTTATATAAAATGCTGATAAAACACGTCGGCGTATTTTTCACGAAATTATAAATGAAAAATAATTCGTCAATTTTTAAACGAATATAGATATAAATTTTTAAAATTCTTTTTTATTATTGATTAAAAATAAATTGAAGTTCAGTATTGAAAGAATGACGATAATAACAATTTTGCATACAAAAAATGGAATCGAAACGGAAAATCCACAGTATCAACCACAATCTTTACAAAGATTGTAATGCGACAAATACGTTGATTGAACCAGCAAAAGACTGAATGTTGGGATTTTCGAACGCAAAAACAATGTGAGAAATAAAGACAAGAACACAGCGGTATAGATGCACATGACATCCTCGACGTTTTGCAAAATTCAAAAGATTGTTCTAACTCTGATAAATCTACAACATGCTTAAACAGAGAGACAAACTGATAATGAAAAGCGAATTTAATCGCGTGGCAACTCATCACAGTCTTGAAGTTGATGAATTTTGGACTCGGCTCTCTTCGCCCCTCTCTCTTTAATACACGGCTGACGCGTTCACGGTGGCAGCTTCCCTGTGAAAACGAGGGAGTTGACGGTGTATGTGCACTCAAGCATCGCGCGCCGAGGCTAGATTTCGGCGTATAAGTGAGATACGCGAAATTAACGCGTTCTGGTATATACACGGTGCAACGAGACATGGTTAAGAGCTAACACGCCGGAGGACACGTTGCTTGAGCGAGGAATAGTTACGTGTTTGGATTACGCCCTCGCTCCGTCGAATCCCCGAGGTGATGCGGTCGCATTGCGCCTACTAATTGCAAAAATAAGCAAATTTGGCCCTAAGAAGACCGTCAAGGTGGAACTCCTGACATGAGTGCGAGGCTATTAAAAATGGAATTACTACTTCTGATATTATTAATCCGATGAATTTAATGTTATGAAAACATTTTGTGGACATTGAGTAACAGTCCGAAAGATTGAACAGTCCGACGACATCGACCAGTTAAACGTTGTTGAATAGTTGGAGGTATTTGAACAGTTTTTTGAAGTGCTCAGTAATAAAATTGTCGACTTTATAGAAATAATATCAGCTGAGAATTTGCTTGAAAAAGATTTTAACAAACTTAGAATCCCATTTGAAAAGTTACCGCCTCGGAATGCATTCTTAGCAAGTTGGTACCTCATTTAGCAAGCTGGTGTTAATGAGTAAGTTATGCTTAGGATTTCTACCTTGTTGGAAAGGTTTTGCCCATTGATCCAGGCTGTGTATTGCTGGTTTGGTTTGTATTGCTTTGTACATATGCGAATCCCCCAAAAAGGGCTATGCTTTTAATAGTGGATACAGTAAGTGCGAATGAATAACTTCTTGTTGTGGCTGTACGAAGGTAAAGTTCTTTCTTATAAAGACGTTGAAGGTGACCTATCCCTACAATATGAATTGTACCTATAGGCATCTACGCCCTTAAAAAATGAAATAGCCTGGTTCACGGATGACTTTACGATTAACATAGAAGTGAAAATTGAATTGATTGTTATTTGTGCTTCAAACGGAAATTAGAAATATACTGAAGGATATTCAAAATTTACGAGAGATGCCCAGGTGCAGAAATTCCCTTACAGTAATCAGGTCTTTCAGGCATTCAGGAAAACCAAAAAGCAAACCAATAATTGGCAAGTAGTGGTTCCCGCGAGGGTTCCCGATAATTGAAAATCAAGGGTTGTAACGGTGAGGATTTCTGTTAGTCCAATCGAGGCAACTACCTCGGACCTGTTGGGGATCGAACTTACTAGATACACAAGCCAGAGTATTAGTTCAATATGTTTCTGTAAAAGAACTGCTTTACTCCTATACTCCTATACCGCTACAGTTAAGTTCGATTTTATCCAAGTAGATTATCTTCATCCGAATAGTTTGACGTAAATTGAAACAGCTCGAGGAGAATCCGAATAGTTTCACGTGGTTCAGGTAGTTCGGTTTTCTACAAACAGTATATAGTATACCCTCTCAATATAGGGCTGTTATATGTTTCCACTTCTATCTCATAAATAACTTGTTAGAGTAAGAGACACATAGAGGCCGTATTGCGGGAAAATACTGTATTATTTTGAACAGCACGTCAAAGTGAGTATCTGTACATCCTTAATTTACCGTAAACGCAGAGCAGTCATCTTCATTTAGTGCTCCGAGGTTTTGATTATTAAAATTTGAGTTGCGCTATACGTATATTCATATAAAATACAAAGTAAAGTTTGCTTTGTTGTGCCAAATAATATCTTATTATCATAAAGAACGGTATTTTTCAATTAAAAATTTCTGAGAAGCATTTGGTGGCGCGGAGATATGACATTCCTGCGATGCAACTCTTTTACCATCACTTTAATAGGATAAAAAATTCCTGTTGCCTAACGTATTATCCTTTGTCTTCGACACGACTCTGTGCTTGACATTTTATTTCGTTCATTTTCAGGGAATTTTAATCTGTATCTGTGGAAAAATGCCTTGGATTAAAAGAGGCGGCGTTGCGTGATTCTTCCCCTTCAACTACACACACTCACGCGCATACATACGCACTCATCCACACCAACACACTAAAGCACACTTAAAAATTGCTTCCGTTGCCCAGCGACCTACCAATATTTCACGTGAGCGCGCATCGATAGTCGAAGCCATATTTTTTCCTTGCGACTTATCGAGTGCGCGCGCGCCAGTCGAACAGATTATTCATGCCGCGGCCTCATGCATATTCAAATAATTTTTGAACGGATCCACCACCGCCTGCCGCCCCTGAGCGCCAGAGCTAAATTGGCAACCGAATTGGAAATGTAACTGTCGAATGAAATTAAAAAAAGCTGCACAGCGCCCACAAGCAGATAGCGCGTGGCCGGGGTGAGGAGGGCATTGCAAATTAAAAGTCATGAACTATGAACTGGATTAAGCTGATGTGAAATTTTATGTTTGCGCGATTGTTTGTATTACACGATGGCGAAGTGTTGGATGCGAACGAAATTGATTTTTAATCGCAAAACGATGGCCAAATTGTGCGTTGTTATAACTGTGAGCCATGCATTTGGATATCACTTCACGGTACCTTTTATTATAAAGGAATTTATGTTTTTTGCACCCCTATATTCGAAATATTTTTAATTATGGTAAATGAATACATATTTATTTATAATATTTAGATTTTTAGTAAAATAAATAAAAAAAATTCATCATGCGTAAACACGGAAAATAATCGATATAAAAACCGTTGCTCATTCATTGGCCCCAGGGTTGCACATTTTGCACTTTATGCATTCAGAAGTTGAGAAGCGCAGGGTTTTTCCGGACTTGATCGCAATCAAGTCTGAAATCACTTTGCATTTCCGAACTTGACTGCCATGAAGTCCGAAAACGCGTTGGACTTCCGAACTTGATTGTAGTGAAGTCTGAAAGTCCAATGTGTTTCCGGACTTGACTGCCATGAAGTCTAAAAGTCCAATGCGTTTCCCAACTTGACTGCCATGAAGTCTGAAAACGCGTTGGACATTCGGGCTTGATTGCAGTGAAGTCTAGAAGTGCAACGTGTTTTCAGACTTGACTATACAATCAAGTGTGAAAACCCTCCGCACTCCTGGACTTCACGACCATCCAGTGCAGAAACACATTGGACTTGATTGCCGTCAAGTCCGAAAGTGCAAAGTGATTTCGGCATTGATTGTTGCCAAGCCTAGAATTTCAAAGTGTTTCTGGACCTGTTGAGGATTGTAGTACCTCAGGGATTTAATTACTCGTAACCCTGGTCAGACATATAAACTCAATTAATTCTTCTAATATATAGTTCTATATTATTATATTTTATTAATTGAGATCTTCGTTTTTAAAGCTGTCCAAGATAATTGGTTTTGGCATGTGGGAAACCTGTTATTTTTGAAACGCCAAAACGCACCCATTAGTTTTGGAGATATTGGAAATTAAAGATTTCTGTATTTTCTGCATGTTTTCAGGGCATAAAAAGGCCTAATACTATCTTATTATGTTAATATATATTATGTTGAATTTTAGAAGGAAATTTTTCAACTTTGCAAATCCAAAACAAACTGTTTATATATTCAATAAATATTTTAAGCTTGACGAGGTTTCAAGAATTTTTGAATTCTAGATATTTTATGTCTCGCATAGTTGACTTTAAGGTATAGCAGCTTATTTTTCTATTTTCTTTTTAAAGTTTTGGTAAAAATGCATAATTTATTTTTGTTATCAATATTTAATAAAATAAAACAAATTGATACAACTGACTTGACCTACAACGGTTCTCTTCATTCTAAGGATTCCAAAAAAGATTTCTAACATGTTTTCTCGAAAAAGTTTTTTTACTATCTTAATCTTTCTCTAGGCTGACGCAAAACTATTTCTATGCAATATTGACAGTAGTCTAACTTTTGAAAACAATAGTAGGAAATTCGATTTCAAATCGGTTTATTTCGTACTTTTTCAATAAAAATTCGAATAACAAAATATATTTAAATCCATCCATCATCCCACTTTCACTGTTCAAACAGCACGTTCCACACTCTGCTGTGAGAATGATCCCGGCAACTGCGCCCGACAAATCATTCGCCGCGCACCACAATCACCGTTAAATCCCGACGAGCTCGAATTATTTCAATCTTCGATGTAAACACACAATTTCGTCGCGCGAATAACGCGCAAATGCGGCCACTATCCGCGCTTTCATTCCCGCCGTCGTTAGAGAGAAACTCCCCATCCCCTTCGAATCAGCTTAAAATGCTCTGTACTCTCACACTCCCACTCGTCCTGATTGACATTATTCTCTGCTAAATCGAATCGCATCATTATTGTCGGAGCGCTTCGCGCGAAGCGCTCCCTCTATCTCTCGATTTTAAGCTCAAACGGGGGGATAAAAGATCGCGCGGGCGGCCGAAATTCGATCCGCCAGTGCGCGTGTTCGCGTACGACCGCACTCTCACGTGCGCGCTATACTTTCGCGCGTGTAATGACGCCCGATTCAAATGGCATAGCGAGGACTATAGAGTCGCCCGGCACATGTCGCACCATACGTGCTGTTTGTAATTCGCGGACTCTCTGTAATTTGTAGCCGCGCCGGAGGATTAACACCGCGCGGAACGGGAATATTTTGATGATACGCTGCTGCATATCGCGTCTATCTGCTCGCACTCGATGCTCGTTTCGCTCTTTTCAATAAAAAAAGGGCATAGCAAAATGCCGAGGAATTGAGGGGACGAGAGAGTATGAATTGACGATGCATCTGATTTTTCATCGCGCTTTTTGTATTCGATTGTGTTTCGAAGTATATAGCGCTCGTTTTGATAATTTTTTAAATGTTGCAAGCGTTAAAGATAAAATAAATTTCAATAAATATTGCAGCAATTTTCAGCTGAGCTGAATTTTCAACTGAAAGAGTTCATTAATCTTTTAGACTTAATAAGTCGTTTTTAAGAATTAAAGTGATGAATACAATGTTTGTATTGTTCAACCTGTAAGCATCATATGTATATTCAACAAAAATTACAATGGAATTATACATTACTTTTTTAATTTCCTAAAAGTATATTTAGTCCAGATTTTTTTCGCCAAATTATTTACATTTTCAATGTTTATACACAGCTCAACGCACACCGCACTTTGCAACCGCAGAAAAATTAAAATTTTAAAATATACAGCTTTCATCAGAAAATAGTGCCGCGTAAAAAGTGTAAAATTTTAAATCTGCACAATGCACTGTAGTTATAAATTTTCCGCGTAAAGATACCTGCCCGTCCATTCCGAAGGATACTCGCGAGATTGACATCACACGCACGCGCAAAGCAATCAGAGACCGCGTATTATATTTCACTTTCACGTTGACGTTTTAAAATTGCTCCTTTTTTCCGCGGCCAACAATAGCGAGTGCTTTCCGTTTCAAGCCCGAGCAAAAAGTGTCACACGCCGCGCTCGTCGCAGGCTACAATTAAAAGCGGCGAATCCGTATTATATTCGAACGCCCGAGCGCGCCACGCCGTATCCCCCAGATAAATTAATTAGCGTAAGGATAATTATTATTTGCGTCGCACGTGCTGGAAATTTGCTGCTGATGCTCTCTGCTCGAGCTTTTGCCTGTGGGATTTGTCGTGCGCGTATACATTGAACGACGCGAGGTACATATTGTACACGTGCCGAACGCGGACGTTATCATATTATACATCAAACGGGGAAATATCACGTTGGAGACTTGCATTACCGTGTAGCAGTGTAGGGCCTACATCTGCAAAGCTCGGGCTCGCGCTGATTTTAAAAGTCACGCTGCGTTGTCGACATCCGCTTTCATTTACGTTATAATACTCTCTGGCATGTACACGCAATATCCCGCACGCATGCTTTCATACATAGAGCGCACCTACACGCAGACACACATGCATGTATATACCTCGCTGTTGCGGCTTCCTTTCCCTCTTTAGTGTCATACGCAAAATCCAAAGTACACGACGCGGTCCTTTGGCGGAAATTCGCCCTCGCGTTAGAACGTATTTTCGGGGTAGGAAAGGATTTCGCCTTCGACGTTTTTGCTGCGCGAAATTGCGTGGAAATTTACTGAAGAGGGGACTTGCTTTTTTGCGAGAACCCGCCGTCAAGAGTGAAAAGTGCGAGCGACAGTATTTTTTAAATGAATATTTTAACGAGGAAGTGGCACCAGCTTTGCTGCACATGCTCACATTCGTTCGTTTGAGGGATAATTATTCAAAGCGCTAGTATAATGATGTAATGGGTCTAAATATTTATAATAATCGTTAGAAAAATAGAGTAAGGCGGTAAAATACATTGTTATTTGGACATGTCAAACTTTTTAAACACTTCGTACCTATTCATATAAAATAATTTACACCAGTATTTTATAGATTTCCGAATCGTAATATGATATAATTCGCGAACAATCATTGGTCGGCCTAGTGTAAACTATAGGTTTATGAACTCGTACTTGCAATGAGTCATGGTAAGTAATAAGGCACTTCGACGTGCGGAAAATCTTTTGTATCCTTCTACAAGGATGTTTAGAAAATACTGTTAAAGATATATCAATATATCATAGTACATCTTCTACGAAGGAAAAAAAATTGAGGACGTCCTGGGAGTGATATTGACTTCACACGAAGCTAGTCCGTAAAAGTTTTCTCATGTTTTTTTATGTCAAGCTAAAATCGACCAAAATTTATAGACATACATTAAAATACAATCCATTGTATTTTTTTTTATCCCGTATTCAATGCTATTTGGTCAGAACAAAACAATATAGCTTTTGATGAATAGCTAGTAAATGTAGCGAACAAAGGCTATTCAGATGAAAGCTTCGCCAGATAATTTTGTTTTCACCTAATAAATATTTTAGCAAAAATACAATTATCAAAAATCAGAAATATACTCGGAAAAAATATATGCATTTTATTCAATATATAATATACAACCGTTTAATATAACCAAAGTATAGTTACAATGCTTTAAATGCACGACAAATGCACAATAAAGAGAAAATATCGTATAATGTACAACGAAAAAGTAAAAAATCAACAATCAGCCATTTGCGTTGTGTCGCGAGTGACGAAACGAATGCTCATAAACGTCACTTACAAGCGACAAAAATGTCGCCATACCCGCGCACACGCCCTACAATCGAGTAGCTCATGCGCGTTGGCTATGATACAGACCGCGCGAATTCTACCTCTATGGTCAGTTAATTCGGGAAATGCGCAGCACTCGCTGGCGCGTTCGCGATTTTTCCGCTCCTCCGGTCTGTGAAAATAATGGACGCACACCGCTATTTTCCCACGCATACGCACACTCCCAATATGTACAGGCACACATGCCCCTCTTCACATCTACGTACACATATACCCCTGAACTATCCTCGCACTCAGCGCAGAGAGAGATAGATAGATAAAGAGCGAGAGAGAGGGAGATAGATGTAGCATGCACTGGACTGTCGAAAATCCCCTTAGAGTATTACAATCGCCGATAATTCAATCGCAGAGACTCGATAATTAACTTGGCCAACGCGTTAAAACGATTCTAATGGCCCCCTACCCCCCTCTCATGCCCTCCAGCCCACCGACCACCGCTAGCTAGGCAAAGGGTCGTGCCCTCGAAGCCCGCTGGAAATGAAGTGAACGCGGCATTGTGCTCGATTTGTCTGTTACAACAAGGCCCGCGCGGCCGCAGCGAATGAATACTCGGAATAATGATCGAGCACGTATGGGGTATTAATCGATCGCGCTCGCGTTCGCGAACTATCCCCCCCACACACACACTGGAATGGACTGTGTGTTTGTATGCGCGGGTGTGCGGGTGTGCGCGCGAATGCGAGATCTGAAAAGCCTTCTGTGCTTCGTTCTCTTTCTGGCAAATATTCGCGTAACGAGAGTGGAATCGTAACGTGAATGTCTATGCACCACTAGCGCGAAAAAATAGACTTTATTGGTGTGAATATGTGATTGCGTTGCTACTGAATTTAATGGGCTATAGTGTGTATCTTTTGAATTGTATGTATTAGATCTTTTTTTTTTTACTGTTTGCATTTGAAAATTGTCCATAGAGTGTATAGTTTTGCTGCTATTTCCACTGCAGAGCTTCGAATGAAGTGAAATGACTCATTCGTCCGACTAGCGCTGACTTGTACTACTTTCAATTTCCATCAACAGACTTTTTAGTATATTGTAATAATAATCTATCATGATCATTCAGTATCTTTTCTCATTACTTATTATTAATAAATAGAAATGTAAAAGTTTTAGCTTCTAACGGACGGTGAACAGAAAAGAAGCACAAGAAAAATTCATCAACTTGACGGGCTTGAATTCATATATATTACCAAAGACAGATCGACGGGGCAACAAAACATAAGCAAACATGCTACCACATATCTCTTCGAGTATCAAAGTACATACCGATACCCATACTTAATTTCTCGCAACACGATTCCTCGTTCCTTATTACATCCTGCAAAAAGTACCGTCCACGCAAATTCCTCGACTGCATTATACGAGCCCGAGTTCTCTCTCCACACATAACACACAACGTTCCCGTAATGAAAAAGAAACTCCTGAAGCGCTCTTTTTCCCCCTTATTAATTCAGCACGGCCGATTACTTCCATTCTCCACATTGAACCGGCTCGATTTCAAGAAGCAAATATCGCAGGCCGCGCAAGGACGCAGCACATTCAGCTGCCCTATGCGTTCGCGAGTGGAAAAAGGCACCGGAGCCAATAGCATTGTCCGCTCGATATCGACGGCGCGCTGGTACAGGATGAAAAGGGATAGGGAGGGAGGTGGGCAAGTAAGAGTGTGCTGTGCATGCCTGCACTAGCTCTTACTTCGAGTTATGAAGCCTTGCGCGGGGACGCGCAGATACTACTCAGCGCAAGAAGAGACGAACCGAAGCGCCTACTACTCGCGCACGCGCACTGTGAATTACGAGCCTCGAAGAAAACTCAGGATCCTATTAAAGTCATAAATTTCGAATTCAATAGAGCCGAAGCGCGCACGGGAAAGTGGTTAAAGCAGCCATTGCAATGTTCCAGCCTCCGCGCGGGAAGGTAAGGCTTCTTCTTCTTCTACTACTTCTTCTCCCTCTTTTTCTACTCTTCCTCCTCCGCGAAACACAACGAATAACTTGGACGATATCTCACCCGCGCGAGCGCTCGCCAGATATATCCCGATATGGGGCGAAATTTATACACCGAAGTCTCTCTCGCTCGGTGTGACCCGTTCGTTTCTTTTTTTTTTCATCTCAAGCTCTCGGTAACAGAAGAGGAAGCCCGACAAGTGTATATAGTATCGAAGCGCTTATATAGAGATTGCGTTAGCGCGAGATCGGACCGGAGCCCCGCGGCTTATGGATTTCGCGGGCGGCCGGACGGCGAACATTTTGGGGATCGCCGACAGATTTATTATACACGATGGCTTTGAGAACGCGTACGCGCTTCAGCTACGCGGGATTATATTCGCGAAAACTTGCGGAGTGCATGCGCGCATCTCTCGCGTGGCGCGATGCGATGGTATTGGGAGATGGTGCGCGCACGTGGGGGCTCTGAAAGAGCTTGGAGAGAGACGAGGGTGCGGTCTATTCTGGCTGCAGCTATAGTGTTTCCATTCCTTTATTGTAAACGAAACAACATTGGCTGGTTCGGCGAACCCATATTTTGAATTTAGGACAGATGCATAGAGTGGAGAGTGGCGTCTGTTAAGTTTCCGGTGGTGTTGTTACGCTGAGTTCGATGAAGCCGTCAATATATATGCTACGGAAGCAAACAACTTTTGCTTTCGAGAATGTGATGCTGGTTTGTTGAAAATACATTTACACAAAGTGATGTTACATCTGCTGAAGAGTTGGCACTTAGTTTGTTTGAGTCTGGAAGGTGAATAAAGGTTATTATTCTTACGCGGCTGACCGATTTCGAGTGTAACTACTTGAATATAAGTGAAATAAACGAAATTAATGTAGAATAAACAACGAAAAATAAAAAATATCATCGTTTTACGCACAAAATAAGTCGTTATTTTTTCTCAATGACAATATTCTGATCACTATGGTAATATCACACGATTATGTATTTGAAATTTCTAGCTTTCACAGCGATCGAAATATCGACTTGGAGTTTCCATTTTTAGTGAGAAATTCTCGGAATTACTTTTATGAAAACTGTGAGGATGAGAACTGAATAGAGATACAGTTATTATTATCAGTTTTTCGGACATATTAAACAGGTTATTCCGGCAAAATTTAATAACGACAAAAAATTCCATTATGAACATTCAAAATTTCAAGTATACCTGCACGATTTCCATGTCAATGCGAACAAAATAAAATTTTACATCAAATTTTTCCCGCTTCTTTATCTGGCATTCGCCATTTAGAACATTTATAATTACTGTTCTTTCTACGCTCTCGTGCACTCATGATGTAGTTCTCGGAGAAACGCGATTAAAAGTAGACTGCAAGCTCGACGAAGCCGGCGTGTAACTCGAATCCTCTTTCCGTGCTCCAAAGGACTTTTTGAAATCATCCGCAGCAAGAGGAGAGCGGGTAAAGAGAGCGAGAGAGAGCGAGAGAGAGAGAGAGAGAGAGAGAGAGAGAGAGAGAGAAATCACGCGACTGCAGCGACGGAGAAGAGCCAGCACACGCACGGCTCGAGGGAAGCTTCGAGGGATAAACGACACTTTTACGCGAGGAAATATCGCTCTATGCAAAGCCCCGCCCGACCTCTTAGCTTCTATTAAAATGAAATTTCGCCGGTGCAGGAGCGCACACACGCAGCTGACATGTCTCTGTAGCCACGAGGCATCGGCAGGAGGTTTTGAGCCGAGAGCGAAGTATAACGAAGAAAAAGTATCCCGAGCAGTCGAATTTCGTCGTCATCGTCGTCTTGGGAAACTCCGGTGGTGAAGGCAGTAAAACGACGTAGGGGCTTCGATATATATAGAGGGTACAAAAAATCGTCGTCTCTGCTCCCCTCCCCTCTCTTTCCCTCTCTCGGAGTTTGAAAAATGCATTTGAGTTGAGCGGCTGTACGTCGTCTGAGGGGGAGGAGGAGGAAGGGGGACTTGAGTTTGAAATTAGATGGCACGAGTCGATAGATTTCAATTTGGTTCGACTTATTTGTCGACTGTATTCGTGAATACTTTATCCGGGAGTGAGGTACTTGAAGTGCTAAGCAATAAACTGGAATAACAAGGGGAGAAATAAAGTTAAACGTGGTTAAATGGCGCAGAACCTAATCGATAAATTGTATGTCATCCAATTGTTTGATAAAGAAATTTATAAAAAATTAATTTATCGACATCACCCTGGTGGAAATCCAAAACATTTTATAGCTAATAACTGGCCATTTATATTAGACACTTGCTATAAAATGGGA